>WEKW01026761.1:68271-94239 GCA_013389905.1 Sula dactylatra | reverse complement strand
CTTTTTTTTTTTTTCCTTGTTACACAGTAAAAGAACCAGTTAAAAGATACTTAATTTGTCTATCCCTGGCAGTTACATGGTTGTTTCAGTATCTTAGCATAGCATTGGGGTTCTTAATATTCTTTTAATTCTTCACAGTGAACCACACGCACGGTTTTATGCAGCTCAGATAGTGCTAACATTTGAGTACCTTCATTCATTAGACCTCATCTACAGAGATCTAAAGCCTGAAAATCTTTTAATTGATCAGCAAGGATACATCCAGGTATGATATTCTTCATATATTTAGGGAGTAGAGTCTTGTCTTACAGTGTAGGGTTAGGTAATTCTAGCAAATGCGTTTATAATAAATGGTCTGAAGCTGATTGGCATGTTAGCATGTATTCAAGGAAGCATTAAAATGCCCTACTGCTTAGTAATGGTTAAAACCATTGGATTGTACTTCCTCTGACTAAAATTAAGTATGCACAATGGAGCTGCCTGCAGTTGAGTGAGTTGTCAAGGTTTCCCTGGGGGTCTATGGTGAGGAGTAGGTGATTACATGGCTCTGTTCATCTGACCTATTTTATACATCTGCCCTAGAACAAGATGAAAGGTTTGGTTCTCTGCATTGTCCATACAAGTAGTTTAGGATAACCAGCTTAGATGTCAACACCAACACTGTAGTACCTAATTTCAGTCAGATGAATCCCACCCTTGGAGGGTCCTAACCTTCTCAGCACATCTGGAGTAAGAGCTGAGTTGAGATCAGATCAGAATTGCAGTGCTGCAAACATCGACTTTTGTTTTACAACAGCCTCTCACGGCATCTCCTCATCTTTGTTTTAGCTCTTATGTTTTTGATCTACTTGGCAAATGGGAGGGTGGTATACAGCAATAAGCACTCTGCAAGGCTTTTCAGTCCTTAAACTATCGAAGCTCTTCTTTTCCCATTGTGTCCCCTTTTGCCATAGCAGAATCCAACAGGAAAATACATAATAAAAATGTTTGAGAGAAGTGGAAAGGATTCATATCTTATGTTGTTTATAACTGTAAAATAATGTTGCATGAAGAATAAAATAACACTGTAGGGAGAAGAATGTGGTTGGGGAGCACCATTAATGTAAAGCTATGAACAGCTTACTCCAGAATTGGCGACTCTCTATATGCAACAGTATGTTTTTGTGATGGTGGGCAAACTGCAAATGATAATGGGTCCAGCAGTCACTCTTCCCATGTGAGGTTAGTTCGCCTCTGCTTCTGAACAGAGAGGGGGTTTGTGTTCATATGTTGATACTGCAGCTCCAACGAAATTTTGTGTAGAAACTCTGTTTTTCTTTTTTATTTTCAAAGCCACTACCATTTGTCCCACGTCTGCAGTGTTTTCTTCTTACGTAGACTGATGTGTATTCACAAACGCAGAAATGATTCTTTGCTGACTGAAGCAGGTCTGTCTAGTCAGCATGTCACCCCTTCCATTCACTTCCAGCTGTGACTGCTGTTGCTTCTACCAAAAATGAAGCAAAAGCTGCCTTGATAGTTTGGAGTTTGGCTTGTTTAATTGTGACACTAGTGTATCAAACATCAGCACAGGTTATGGCATAATTAGCTATGATTACCATTGTGGTACAGTATGTTTTCTCAGGGAATGAGTTCAATATGATACCAAGAAGGAGGAAACAAAAGAAATGGATCCCCAAACAAGCATAGATTTGATAGCTTGAAACTGATCCCAGAATTTCACATATAACTCCCTGGCTTCTGTATGTATTCCACAATATGGTCTGGGAAAAATCACAGAGAGGATGATATCACATACAGAGTTATGAAAACTTCCTGCAGAAAACATGACAAGTGGAATGAAGAATTAGAATGGCAAGAACTTGCCATTTGTGAATGCAGTTACTGCTACATTTCCCCCTGCACCAGTCCTCAAATAAACAAGCTTGACTCTGGTGATGCTTTCAAAGACATTCGGAATTAGAAGTTACTGGAAGACCTCTTTTATGTTGTCTTATTCCCACACTAATTTTACATATAACCTTTATAAACTTATGTGACAAAATTCTAAATATACAAGACTGGCGGATATCTTGACCCCTTTTGTGATTCATTTATTTGTTAACTAAAGGAAAAGATAAATATCTTGCTCGTATTCATTTACTTTAAACTTTCAGCAGTATAAACAGTCTGATATGAAAAGTATAAGAAAAATGATGAATGTAATTGCAGTACATGTGGAAGATTAGTAAGCCATAGCTCCTGGTGATTTCTGAAATTATAAATAGAAGCTTGTGTCAGGGGGAAAATACGTATTTTGTTATTTATTAATTCTATCATGAGAAACCTTCTATCTATCTGAATTAGAAGTATCAGAAGGACTGGCTACTCAAGGTACATCTGAGACTATGATACTATGTGACCAGAGAAACAAATTTTTCCTCTATCTAAAATAGCTTTCCAAAATATTTCAAAGTACTTAAAATTAAATTTCTTTGTAGAAATGCACTTGCAGTCAATTTATTTCTTCTGATGACAGGTCACGGACTTTGGCTTTGCAAAAAGAGTAAAAGGAAGAACTTGGACGTTATGTGGGACTCCAGAATACCTGGCACCTGAAATAATTCTCAGCAAGGTACTTTGTCTTGTTATTCAGCCATGCATTTGATGCAGTTAAAACTTATCGCCCAATTATTAAAACTTTGAGGGATAAACAATTGCTGATACTTAAAAAAATAAAATCTTGACTCATCATCTCTTTATGAATTACACAAAATGCAATCATTGCATTGTAAATATTTTTTTAGTGTACTAAAACTCGGTCCAAAGCAGGGATTTTCACCTAACTGTACAGAACTTTCTACATACGCTTGCCATGTAACTTGTGAGGGGAAAAAGGGATTTAAAGAATCTGTAATTAGCTTATTTAACTAGCATCCTTATCAGAACAGCAGATCTGAGTGATTACATTCTGAAGTGTTAACAGCCTAGAAGAGGAGCTCCAGAGGTAACAGGAACCACATATTGGATGAATCAGTAGTTGTTAAACAGCTAGTTGCAGAGTGTTTCAGGTCTAAGGCACTTCACATGAAATCAAATGTGACAAAACACCAGTTTTACACATGAAGTACGTGCACTCTGAGCTTACTGTTGATCAGTTTGTGTCTAGTACTTGCACTAAGTGTTTGAACATAGAAGAAATTATTTATCGTATAGCTGTTCAACTGTAGCCCTTACGTTTTGTAAAGGAAAAATATCCTTATAGTTTCTGGAACCACTTCTGATATAAACAATCATAATGTATAATGTTAAATTATGCATTTAATATGTGGTTTAATTAAATACCCTTTGCAGGTCTTTAAAATTAAACTGAAAATACTTTTTCTGGGGGGAGAAAATGTTCATTAGATTGGATATTAAGAAAAATTTCTTCACTGAAAGAGTGGTCAGGCACTGGAACAGGCTGCCCAGAGAGGTGGTGGAGTCACCATCCCTGGAGGAGTTCAAAAAGCGCATAAATGTAGCACTTCAGGGCATGGTTTAAGGGACATGGTAGTGTTGGGTTGATGGCTGGACTTGATCCTAGAGATCTCTTCCAACCTTAATAATTCTATGATTCCATGATTATTTGCAGCTTTTTTTTGCCCCTGTACAGCTAAAGCAGCAGAAAAAATTGCAATGTGTCTACTACAAATTCTCCGTAGTAGATTTTTCATAAAAGACTGAGTCTTAGCCCTGAGCATTGTAAAAAATCTTAGAGGACACATATAAAATTGATGGAGTTGGTGGGGTTTTCTTCTCTTTTTTTAATATTAACTAGGATTTACTAATGATTTTATGTTCCAGCTTTAAAGATCAGATCATAAGTGACTCTATAACAACTAATTAACTAAACTTTTAAGCTCTTGTAGCTAGTTTACTAAATATGAAAATGAATGTTCTGAAATGCGGATAATCAAGTAAAAAGGTGATGGCATACAATATAGGAAGTGTTATATTTAAAGAAATTTCCCTAAGCTTTGAAAGAAGTCTCAATCATTCTGCAACAAGATTATTTTGATTTGAAATAACTAAATAAATAAAATATGCCCATTTCTGTCACTTACGGAGTCTTGTCACATCAGTGTAAAAGCATCACTGAAACTTAGCACAGGCATGTGTGCAAAATGTTTCACTTTCATCGCTCTTTCACTGCCATTACTGTATTAGGTTTTAAGTATACGGCTGTTGGAATCTGTGAGCTTCAGTTTGGTTTGAACTAGGTTGTAAGTTCTCTATTAAACAAGCAATAATGTGTTTGCTTTCTTTGTTTTCCATTGATATATATCTTGAACATCTTAAACTATGTTAGAAATGTACTAACAGTGGTATTTCTCATTTTATCCAGGGTTACAACAAGGCAGTGGATTGGTGGGCATTAGGAGTGTTAATCTATGAAATGGCAGCTGGATATCCCCCATTCTTTGCAGATCAGCCCATTCAAATTTATGAGAAAATTGTGTCTGGCAAGGTGAGTGAAGGCTCTGTGTATTTTAGCATATGCAGTTGTTTGTTTTTTGCAGAACCTGTTTTTTGTGTGGAGTAGATGCAGAATTTACTGGCTACTAGGCAGCAAGCAATTTGGAAAGAATATGGGAAAAGTGTGTAATGTGTATTTCTGTCATGGTTTAACCCCAGCCGGCACCTAAGCCCCACACAGCCGCTTGCTCGCTGCCCCCCGCTGGGACGAGGGAGAGAATCGGAAGAGTAAAAGTGAGAACAACTCGTGGATTGAGATAAAGACAGTTTAATAGGTAAAGCAACAGCCATGCACACAAACAAAGCAAAACAAGGAATTTTTTCACTCCTTCCCATTGGCAGGCAGGTGTTCAGCCATCTCTAGGAAAGCAGGGCTCCATCACACCTAACAGTGACTTGAGAAGACAAAATGCTATCACTCCGAATGTCCCCCCCTTCCTTCTTGTTCCCCCAGCTTTATATGCTGAGCATGATGCCATATGGTGTGGAACATCCCTTGGGTCAGTTGGGGTGAGCTGTCCCAGCTGTGTTCCCTCCCAACCCCTTGTGCCCCCGCCCCAGCGACTCGCTGGTGGGGTGGGGTGAGAGGCAGAAAAGCCCTTGGCTCTGTGTAAGCCCTGCTCAGCAGGAACGAAAACATCCCTGGGTTATCAACACTGTTTCCAGCACAAATCCAAACCACAGCCCCATACTAGCTACTGTGGAAAAAATTAACTCTATCCCGGTCAAAACCAGCACAACTTCTTAACTACAGGCGTTGTTACAGTAATATTAAAAATCCAAGTTTTAAAAATCTGTTCCCTGCCTTCAAATTTAAAATGCAAGTCATTACATTTACCGACATTGTGGTATTATATCCTTTTATGCTTAATAAAAATGATCCAACAACTATTGACATATATTTACCTGTATGTTTAATTCGCCAGCTGCTTTCTTTTCTACCATAGAATCATAGAATGTCTTGAGTTGGAAGGGACCCGCAAGGATCATCAAGTCCAACTCCTGTCCCTGCACAGGACAACCCCAAAATTCACACCATGTCTCTGAGAGCAGTTTCCAAGTGCTTCTCGAATATGGCCAGCCTTGGCGCCGTGATGCCTCCCTGGGGAGCCTGTTCCAGTGCTCCACCACCCTCTGGGGGAAGAACCTTCTCCTAATACCCAACCTAACCCTCCCCTGGCACATCCTCCTGCCATTCCCTCGGGTCCTATCGTTGGTCACCAGAGAGAAGAGATCAGCGCCTGCCCCTCCTCCTCCCCTTGTGAGGAAGCTGCAGACCACCATGAGGTCTGCCCTCAGCCTCCTCTTCTCCAGGCTGAACAAACCAAGTGACTTTAGCTGCTCCTCATACGGCTTCCCCCCTAAACCCCTCACCAACTTCGTGGCCCTCCTCTGGACACTCTCTAGTAGCTTTGTACCCTTAATGTCCTGTGGCGCCCAAAACTGCCCACAGCACTCGAGGTGAGGCCGCCCCAGCGCAGAGCAGAGCGGGACAATCCCCTCCCTCGACCGGCTGCAATGCAGTGCTTGATGCTCCCCAGGGCATGGTTGTCCCTCTTGGCTGCCAGGGCACACTGTTGGCTCATGTTCAACTTGCCGTCGACCAGAACCCCCAGATCCCTCTCCGCAGGGCGGCTCTCCGGCCTCTCGTTCCCCAGGCTGTCTGTACGTCCAGGGTTGCCGTGCCCCAGGTGCAAAATCTGGCACTTGCCCTTGTTAAACTTCATACGGTCGGTGACTGTCCAGCTCTCCAGTCTGTCCAGATCTCTCTGCAGGGCCTCTCTATTTTTGCAGCTTTTGAGAAGCTCTAAAGAATTTCCATTATTCATAGTAGGTTTTTTACTCCTGCAGTCCTGTAGTTCAGGTTAAGTCTAATGTTCTGTTCAGGTATATAAATTTTTAAAAAGTGTTTCCAACTTTTCCCTTTTATTTTTCATTAATATCCCTTAGTGTGCCAGAAAGCACAAAAATGTGGTCATTCTGTTGTTTCTCCTGCCAGTCAGTGTTGTCTCTTCATGTTTCTTTGTGCTCACTAGATTTGTTTTGGTGGTTCTTTTTATTGTCCCTACATAAATACATGCTGTGTCGCACCTTACATACTTCTGTAATTCTAATCAAGGGAAGTGCCTCAGTGTAGGCCCTGTGGTACAGTGCAGTGAGATTGATCCCTGCCTAGGACCTTATTTAAATCAAGAAGGTGGTTGCTCTTTGAAAGGCTGTAATACTGTGAGTCTTCAGCTGTCTCCTTGAATATATGGGAATTCATTTAGAAGCTATATTTTTAAAGAAAAATTTATCTTCTAAACTAAAAAAATTTTGGCATTTTTTGCTGTTTTATCTAATTTGCTTGACGTTTGTACTGTTGATCATCTACCTTTTTTACTGAGTCCATGGATGGATGGTTCCAGAAACAGCACTGACTTGAACTCTGGAAACTCTAACATTCAGTTCTCAGCTAGCTGTATGTTTCCTTTATAACCTTAAGTCTTTCATTTAATCTACCTCATGCACTTAGTTCTCTACCTAAAAATGGAGTTCGTATTTCCTTACTTCTTAGCTGTCTTGGTATTACATTCATTAAAACCTGTGAATTTCTTACGCACTACAATAGAGCCACACTGACAGGTAAACTGAAAGCAGTGTCCTAGGTTATCAGACCTCTTGATTTTGCAACATTTTTTTTATGTTAAATAATTCCATGTTCTGCATTTACATCATAACTGATCAGCTGAATATAGGGAGTGTCAAACGCTGAGACTATGGGAATGACAAATACAACTTTCTGCCTGTTCTTTTACCCTTTCTTCTCTCTTCCATCTCAAATGGTGTCAGCAGATCTTTTGCTAGTAAAACCCTATGTAATTACATCCCATAAATCATCTTTAAATATCTCTTCGCCAGGTTTGAATTAAGTGTATTGGCAAATCACTTGTGTGCTATCTTCAAATAGTGCTGTGTTATTTATGTAGGACTTTTGATGTTGGTGTATTTAGCTATCAGAAACAGATCAAAGTACAGCATAAAGTTCCAGACTGAATTTTCACCATTGCTGAATGTCCAGTTGTTTCAGAGCATATCTATATATATGCTGTATATATACTATACTATAGTGTATCTTCTGTGTGCATGTGTCTGTGTGTATATATATATGTATATAATACATAATCTAAAAATTTGTTCCTAGTTGAGAATGCCTTGATATGATAATGTGTTGGTGAGACACCAAGCTAAATTTAGCTTTTTTTAATCATTATTTCATTAAATTAATATTTTTCCTCATCTCAATCAGATCTAGAAACTTTCAGCCTAAAAAATGGTAGAGCCACATGGTAGTGATGTTGATAAAGGCTCTGTGAAACAGAAATACATATGCAACAATAATGGTCTCTCTTTTCATGCATTCCTACTTGGATTTGTTTTTACAGGAAGAATAGAAAATGGCCCCGCTGTTTCCTTTTGTGTGAACATTGTTTTGCTTCACAGGGGGAAGAATCAAATTGGTATATTGTTTTTAATGTCATACATGTATATTTTTAGGTAAGGTTCCCGTCACACTTCAGTTCAGACCTAAAGGATCTTCTAAGAAATTTACTCCAGGTAGATTTGACCAAACGATATGGAAATCTCAAGAATGGTGTAAATGACATAAAGAATCACAAGTGGTTTGCAACTACAGATTGGATTGCCATTTATCAGAGAAAGGTAAGACCCTTCATGATCCAAACTATTACAGATCTTTAAGGGATTGAAGTAAAATTTCTAATTATTTTGCTTATTTTTGCTTTCCTAAATCTGTCACTTTTAATTAAACAAGAAAAGGTGGAAGTAGTTTAATCCTTAACACTCTTCAGAGTTTATCTTGATTGAAGTATGTTTGTTTCTTGTTGGTATTTTATCCTGGACCTCTGTCTACATTCACGTTCTCTGAACACGTGTTGTGCTTTAGTCTATTTCTGGAATATCTCAGAATGAGCCATCTCCTGCCTCTCTCACTTTTTATTTAACCCATGCTATAGTGGCATCTATAAATACTCCTCCACAGCAGAGAGGAATCTGTTTTCCTTTCCAGCTAGTTCCTAGCAGTCAGACTGTGGTTCAGTGTGGAGGAGCTCTAGCCAAAGCTAGAGCTTTCCTTTTTCTGCTCAAGAAGTATGCTCCCTCCTTCTTGCTCTTGTTTTGTCTGCGATTGGGACAGGATCAGTTGTAGAGAGTGTCTACTCAGTCCACAGTGTCTACTGAGGAGTTTTTGTCTTCTGACACTATGCTTTAATTGACTGCCGTTCCATAAGCTGCAGTAATGGACAGCGCCCTCATGAATGCTGAATTTTGGCTTTTTTAGAATGGTTTTCTAGCCCTGCCTGACCTGAACATGACTTGCAATGTGGTTTTTAGAAAGTCCATGCCCAGTTTGCACTATGAACTTCAGTCTTGCATAAGAATGAAAGCAAGAGAGAATTGAAAGTATTTTCAGAGCATGAGCAGCCATTAACATATCGGTTTGAGAGGAGTAGATTAGTGGCTGCCAGGATGAATGAAGCAGAACTGGGAAAGGTAACCAGGGAGAGGGATGAGGATGATGACAATTCAGTCTAGGTCTGTCTTCCAGTAGCTCCAAAGCTCCCTCTCCCCTTCAAGGTAGAGTTAAAGTTAAATATCTGTAGATTAGTGAGTTACTAAAAAGAGATTCATAAGAAATTTTTTGTTCTCTTAAGTGCAACCTCTGAATTTTTGGTTTTTCTATAGACAACAGTAAAAGACTAAAATAACTTCATTGGTGGTGTCCCAGAAGATTCAGGTGGAGAAATAATATTGTCTCTAGATATTGGTAAAAAGGTTAGAGTCAAACGATAACATTTCAAGGAATTGGTTTACATTGTTGAGATGCTAACAGTCTTGATTATAGAGGCATGAACTTGCTGCTGTAAGGACAGTATTTTAAAGGCCAAATGTAAATAATAACACCAGTTTCTAAAAAAGAACTGGTTGTTTGGCTACACAAACTGACAGTGCAGTTTTGTGGTATTCACTAACGTATTAATTACTAGAAGACAGGGTACAATTAACGCATCTTGTATTCTTTCTATTAAGTATAAATGCTTTAAGAAAAGATTCCCCATTGCAGAATTGTAATTATCTGTTCTTTGCTTTCTTAATGCCTGTTTACAAGGCAGTTTTATACTCACTGAGTTTCATTCCTCAGTATGCTCTTTGGGGACAGCCGGGCCCCATAATACTAAATCAGATGTTTTAATAGTATGCTAAATATTCTGAGCATTGCTGGTGCATTGCTGTAGAGAATTACTTTCACAGAAACAAGAAATATTTCAAAATGTAGAAGTACAGTCAGAATAGCTATTACTACTTTCAAAGGATTGTGAAAACTGATGCTAAATAAGTTTGAAGCTTCTAAATATAGGGAATAAATACTGTAATACTAAGGGTCTAAAAAACCAGCATGGTTTGTAATATCATTTAAGCAGTCATAGAAATACAGCAATAAACTTTGGGTTTATACCAGCTTTTCACAGTGGCTGTTACCACAGCATGTATTTTCCTGAATAAACATAGTGTTCCTTGGCAGCTAACGTAATGTGAATAATTTGTTATGCTACAGTCATAAGTGAACCAGTCAATACTTAATACTTCAGGTAAGATCAAGTCTTTCTTTGTGTGTTTGTGAAGCTGTTTATTAAAATGCTGCCTGATAATATGGTTGTACTTAGGGCCAAACAGGTATTTCTGCTATAAATTAGTGTTATCTCCCGCAGTCTCTTTTTAGTGCTTTCCTTAGTGAAGATAACAGGAAAATGTCTGAGGCATCTCATTTGAATGCGTTCTAAAATTCCAGCAGTAAATAAGATATTTCTTGTGCTCTGAGCTTTGTTGTAAGGAAGTAATTGAAAATCAATTTGAGAAGACAGAGACAGAATTCAGGTAATGGCAAATGTGTGGCTTTGCAGGCTAGGTATGTACACAGACTGTGTATTCTCTCAGGATAAATCACCTAAATATATATAGTTTTAGGAACAAAAGGATACACATGATAATTTTAGCACAGTCTATAAATGCAGAAAGTTAGTGTTGTTTCTTGGGGATGCATGGTGTTATCACCCAAAGTCAGCAGAGTTTAATTTGTATTAGTCTGTGCTGAACCTCTTTAATTTACTCATTTACACACACGCACGCACACCCCCCGCCATCAGTAATCTACCCGGGGCACTGAGCAGTTCCGTGGCTGCACAGTGTGATCTGATCCCCTGCCTGCCCTGCTTATCTGTCTCCCCACCATGCTGCCTCTGGCACACACGCATACTCCTTGGGATGTCCCAGAGAGAGATACTTCTCTGATTACTGTGCATTTCCAGGTTTAAATTTGCATCACCTCAATAATTTTGCTATAATTTTGCTTACAGTAAAGGTGGATAAATCAGGCATCTGCCAAAAAAGAGGAATGTGGTACTGATAGTCATGCCTCCAACTCCAGTTTGTCCTAGATCTGTTTCAGTAGAGTGTCTCTCCTTCTCCCTGGTCTTCCGGTCTCTCTGGTCCCTTTCTTAATATCCATTCTTCATCATTGCCTCCCATGAACCCCAAACCCTACTTGCAGTTGATTCTAAAATTTAGGTTATTTTAAAAAGTAATTAAGCTTAATTTTTAATTTTATGAAGTATGATCGACTAAGAAGGATTAAAATTTGAATTAATATTACCTAAGTGAAGGTGGAATTCAGTAATCTGTTCACTAAAATAGCATTTCAGTGTCTGCAAGTTGGAAACAGCTCCTTTTTTTTTTTTTTTTTTTTTTTTTTTTTTTTTTTTCCCCCCCCCCGACTGTGTACGGACAGCATAAGCTGTTAGCCAGTAACAATGCAGGTATGTTCCTGTGCAGATCTGTATCTTCATTTAAGGTCATCTTTACTTTAACTTCCAAGATGAATAGAGGCTGAAGTGCACTAACTGGGATAGAAAGATTGGGACTGTTAAGTTGTAGCCAGACCCAAGGATTTTATTTTTAAGGTCAGCCTCAGAAAGCTGCAGGTTCCCTCAGCTTCAAGCAGCAGCACTTATGAGGGTCCTGGAAAATGACTGGTTCCAATGCCTGAGTGAGAATGGCTTAGTACCATACAAGTGACATGAGATGCACTAATATGAAGGCTAATTGAGTATATATGTGAATTTGAGAGGATATGCAGGAAGTCTTTACCAGAAGGGTTTTCCATCATTAATTAGAGCTGCACTGGCTTTCTGTACAATCTTTTAGTGACCCCTTCAAGTCATTGTTTGTCTCTCATTTCTGGCCTAGTTTTGAGAATGCTCTCACTTCTCACTGACAGTTAGGCCCTAGGAGAAGCTTTGTAGGAGATGCAGAACAAATTGTTTTAAACTAGCATTAGGCTAGTTTTTATTTGGAGGTAGAGGATTGTTGGTAAGGAGGAGGAGAGCGGTTCCAAACAGCCCTGAGATTTCTGAGTAGTGTTGATGGCAGTCAGCCGACTTCTCTGCTTCCGCCATGACCGCACCACTGTTACATGCAGCCTTCGCGCACTGGGAGCCACACCACGCAGCTGATGAGCTGAGAGCAGGGGCTCATCTGCAAGAAGGGAAATAAACTTTGTTTTGAAGTGGAAGTAATTTTTCTATTGATGTTTGTCTGTGAGATATTAGTCTTTTTCAACTTATATTTATGCACCTAGGCCTGCGTCTTCTTAGGCTGGTTTTATTTATGTGCCACGACTTTAAGCTGGTTCACTGTAATACCTGATTTCCTGGCAGGATTTGAGGGGTGATGGGAATATTGTTGTGCTCATTATCACAGTGTTAATTCCAAAGGTATTAGGCTGGTAACATTTCATGTGTTTTTGACTTTTTCCCCCCAAATACAGGTAGAAGCTCCGTTCATACCAAAGTGCAGAGGCCCTGGAGATACCAGCAACTTTGATGACTACGAAGAAGAAGATATTCGCGCGTCTCTAACAGAAAAATGTGCAAAAGAATTTGCTGATTTTTAGTAGGAGTAAGAGGACAAGATGACATCAGGGCTCACATTGGGATCTTTGCACTCTGTTAACAGATGAGGTGGAGCTGAGACCATCATATGTCAAAACAGTTACCTAGTTACTTCATTCCACAAAGCTGACTGAGGTCTTTATTGCCATCTTCCATGTGTGCAGTTTGCACCAACCCTTCTAACTAGGCACAATTAAGCAAGCACTGTTTGTGCAGTAACACAGAATAATAGACCACTTTCCTACTTAACTTTGGTTTCTGTCGTTCTTTGTTTCTGTGTATTGTTCATTTTCCCCCTTTAAAATGAAGTAGTTTTTTACCCAAGAATGCTCCATTTTATTTTGAATAATGTATTATTTGTGTGAGTGAAATGGAAGGTGTTGCGGCTAGTGTGATTTAGACTGAAGTGAAAGATAAATGTTGCTTCTAGTCTGTGCCAGCCAATAATTCTTGTCTGTCTTGTGTCTGATGCTACAATTTATAATAATTTTTTAGTAGCTCAGACTAAACCTAGCCAACATTTTTAGCATTTTTGAAGGTAGTATTTATCGCCATATAAATGTCTGCTAAATTAACTTAAAAACATTTCTTCCTGGAGACTGACCAAAATTGAGTAGAATCAATTGGATGGCTTAAGTAGGGGACAGTAGCTAGACCCCGTGCCTTGGTTTTCTACATCCCTGCAGTTTTCGTCACTGCCTCCTTCCTTTGTATTTCCCACCTAGGCAGTAGGCAAATTGCCAGAGCCAGACTGTACCATGGAAAGCTTACAGTCTCATGAGAGGGAGTAATTCCACCTGGTCTGGATTTTGGACCATGCTTAACCAAGTCAACTTACCAGCATTTCAGTTGGCAGGTATGAAATGACTTTTTTAAGAACATGAATCCTAAACTCTTAAAGGAAGCTTTGGTCAGTATTGTAGAGAATATGATTCATTTTGATTCACTTTTTTGTTTTGGTTTGGTTTTTTGTTGGGTTTTTTTTTTCCTAAAAAGCCAATGGGCTCCCGAAGTATTCCCTGTTTTGAGCCTTTTTTTGATTAAAAAAGGCATCCATTAAAATAAAAACCACCACACCACAGAAAGCAAAATGCGCTCTGCCATTAGCTATCAAAAACAAATGGTTTAGCAAATGCAAAATAATGTTCTAGATGCATCGCTGGATGAACACGGTTATTTTTTGTTAGCTGTTAAGAATAAGAGGTTATTGCCAAGTTTTTATTCTGGTATACTATATTAGTAAACTGAGGATGGAGTACTGCTACAATCGTTTTCTTTTTAATTACAGCACTTCATTCATGAAGAAAAGAGACAAAGTTTAAAAACTGCAACAGCTGGGTTTATTTTAGTTGCATTGTGTCTTCATTTCTAACCTACTTTTCTTTCAATCAAACAGAATGTATGGTCACACAGATACAAGTATTTGGGCTTAATTATGTTTTGTATACTCTCACCAACTGACTTAAAAGATACTGCTACCATGTGCTAGCTTTGGGCACTTTTACACATTTATTTCAATGTTAATAATCAGTGGCTCAGCACTTTTTTGGGGGTTGCTTTTAAACTTATTCATAGTAGTTTTATTTGTACACTTGATTCTGGCTGTCTCAGTGACCTGTCTTAAAACAGCACATCTAAACAGTTTAAACTAGACTCGTATTTTATGATAAATTTACATGCATACAAGGATGAGTTGTTTTTAAAAAAAATGAGCTATATTGATACATAGCCATTGTATTTGTTTGAATGCCAGTGCAAATAAACCACGGGCATTCCTTCCTTTTAATCTGTATGACACTCCTTTAAGAAAAGCCTTTGTAGACATTTTACAAAAGAGTATGAAACGTACCATCCGACATTCTGTATGTTTAGGGTGTTGAGCATTTTTGCACAACGTCATTAGGAGGCTGACACTGAACGCAGTCTTTGTCCACCCATATGTGCAAGAAAAGTATAAGATACTTTGCTGTAGCAAATTTTATGTAACAAAGATATATCGTCACATTAATAAATTTAAAGAAATCCTTTGTATGAAAATGTTAAAATCTTTTGTATTTCATTTAGACCAAGGACATGCTGCTGTATGCTAGCTGTATGCGATAAATTCTACAGTAACTTTGTTGTCGTTTATGAACTTTAAAAGATTTTAATAAATGTTGGAGATCACAAGTTGATTCTGTTATGATTTTAATTTTTAATCATTACATTTATAATTCTAGTAAGGTTCAGACATTTTTCTGTTTTGTAAAATACTGTAACCATTCATCTTGCGTGTACAATAAGACAAAAGTCTAGGAAATTGGTTCTGACATGTCTGTCTGATATCCAGATTAAATTCTACGTGGGCATAAGTGGAAAAGTCATCTTAATGCCATGATACTATGCTATTTTTTAATTTTATGAAAATCCTGTTAGAAAGTAAAATACTTTTCCAATATGGCATAATAGACTTCAGTATGGAAATGAGAATCTATTTTGGAAAAGGAGGGGAAGTGTGCAATTTCCAAGGCATTAGTGAGTACATTTGACAATGTGAGTATTATACAACCCTCTCATTTAAACACAGTCATAAAATATAACTACAGAATATTATGTTACCTGTATTTAATTTGAAAAATCCTTTTCACAATATGGAAAAATTGTATATCTATGACAGTAGAAGCTTGTTAATTTTACACATTTGAGGAATTAAGTGTTGAACTATATGGTATATTTTAATTGTACTCTAGTTGTATGTAACTTTCATTTCCAACATAAAGGATTGTATCTCATTAAGTAAATTGCTTTTTTTATTATCTTGTCAGTTGCATTAAAACCCTTATTTTTAAATCCTTTAAAGTATTTTACTAATTTTTGCAAATAATTAGATGTTTTTAAGTGCTGCAATAGTGTGCAATATAGTAAACATTTATATACAGAAGTGCAAATTAAATTATGTACAACACTTGTGCTGCTTCTTTGTGAATCAGAATGTCGTATGGTGAGAGTCGTTGCATCTCCCCACACACTGCACGCAGGGTTTGCAAGCAAGAAGAAAAGGTTGTGAAACATACTGCACATATTAGTTGGGACCCATTAAGCTTTACACTAACTAGGGTGTTTGGAGAAGGTGGTGTGGAGGACATTAAAGGCGCTATGAGAAGCAGTGAGTTGGACTTCTTAGACAATCAAAGGCAAGCAAGGTGATCATTAGCTGCAATATTGTTTGTCTTCATATTTTCACATTCAGACTCGATGCTTTTTACTAAAGATAATTGCCTGTTTTTAAACTGTCTGCAGATCCTGCTGTACAAACTTTGTGCTGTGTCTCATTGTGCTGTGAAACAACTGATAGAAGTAAAGACTGTTCATGGTCTTGGCATTGTCTGTCTTGAGGCTTTTTCTGCAAGTGTTGTTGGGAGAGGCTCTGGTACCTGCTCTCTGTAACGCAGCTCCTCCTCTTCCTGCTTTCTGAGCGGAGCTTCGGCCTCTTTGCTTCTGCTGCTGTACGCCTGCTGACTGTGGGTTTGTGTTCTTCTTCTTGGTTTTGTAGTACAAATGCTGTATTACATTTTAAAGACCTTTAGAAAAAGTATTTTCTAAAGCTGAGCTAAGAGGCTGCAAAAAGACTCTCTTCTGCTTTTACTACAGCTCGCATGCAAACACGGAATGTCGAGCAGCAGATTTGAAGGTATCATTCAAATCTGTTCTTCTAATTTGCCGTGTGTAAGGAGGACTTATCCCAGATAAGAATTTGAGAAATATTCTGTAAGAAACTAGTGAAAAGATGATTCCATTCTCCAGCTGGGGTGTGTATAGCTGGACTGGTTGTGTTTGACCAAAAACTACCATAGTTTTACAAGTGTGGGTTTTGCACACATTTTAAAACTGTTTTGAATTGACAGCTTGAGGAACCAGCTGATTTGAGGCCTCTGACAGAAGGGGTAAAATACAAGTGTCTAATGTCAGGCTGGGCAATGATCGCTTCCAGTAAAAGCGTTAGAGCTCCGCAAGGATGTTTAAATGTCTTACAGATATTAAGTATTTGTTATCTTACATAGGAATTACGTAAAGTGTTGAGTTTTTTAGAAGGATAAGATGGGTATCTCGGGGCAAGGTAGGACCTCAAGATAGCTTCCCTTCCTAACTTTTGAATTTGATGAATAAAAGTTTGAATTAAATCTGAGGTCTAGTCGCATTTTGACCTTTTGTTGTTGCTTTTTTTTTTTGTATGCTACAAAAAGGGATGCCTGCCTGAAGGAAACTTGCATATACTGAAAATATATTCTTATAATCTGCTACTACAAAAAGTTTCAAGGCAGTGGGATAACAGTGGCTTGAGGTTCCCTTAAAGTCATTGGGATGAGTTCCCAATCATCTATTTCAAAACCAGTAAAATTTCCTTTAGAGTCCTTGCAGTCTGGTTGTCCTGTTCCCTCCCTCAGAGGGTCAAATATAAATGTTTTTGCAAAAATGTGTTTCCAAAAATTGTGTTTACATGGCTCTTTGTTTTAAATTTTAAAAGCAGCATATCGGTTGTGTTCATTTGTATTAGCTCATGGTCAGTGAAGCATGTAAGAGAGACCCAGTGACAAACTTGCACGTTCCTCATTAGTGCTCAGCTTACAAGATTTAGATTTTGATGGATTACACAGTAGCAACCTAGTGTCTAATTGCAAATTCTGCTCTGCATTGACAAGCAGCCTGTCTGAAGATGAGGCGTCTTTGCTAAGGACAAGATAGAGAAAACACTTTGCCCAACATGTGGACGTGGTTGCAGCACAAAAGCTCTTTAGGATGGAAAGGTTGTTCTGGTCGGAAGGAGTTTGAGGACAGAGGTCAGTGATGTGTTCCCATGCCTATGCAACCACAGGAACATGTCTTCCTTTGCTTGAGAGGTAGAGGTCAAGGACTTCTTCCTTTGCCTTTGCTTCCAAATTGCTGTGGAAGGTTGGAAAGGACACAGCTGTAGGTGTATTGACTCAAATGGAACAAGGTGGCAGCAGCCTGGCAAGTAGCACAGTACATTCTGAGTGTGTCCAGTTAGTTACAGGAAGAAATACTGGTGGTTAGTGCAATAAAGATAAAACTGGAGTGCTGGAAAGGGATGATTTACTTTCTGAAATTCTTCTACCATCAAGATAATTTGATTAAATTAAAACAAAATCCCAACACCTTCTCATTCACGTTTAGTGGCATATCAATGCTTTAGTCTACACAGCAGTATCACAAGAACTGTCTTCTACTGGAAGTATCATTCTTTACCATGTATTTACATTGCTACTTTGAATGTATATATAGTTATCTAAACAATAGTCAGTTCAACAAAATTATGCTTGACTGCAACATCCTTTCAATTTCGTCTATCTTTACCATCATCTTTCCACTTGATGTTTGCATAAAGTGGGGACCAAGGTGTCAGGACCCCATTAACAATAGGTAACACCTTGGACAAGGAAAACCACGTAGTTCACGTGTCTCACAGGTGTGTTAACTGAGGTTAAGCAATCAATATTTGGTTATTTCATAAATGCCCAGAGTTTATAAAATAATCTCTCTCTCAACTGCCACCTGAAAAAAAAAATTATAATGTGTGTCCCCAGTAAATACATTATCTTTATTTCCCTTTATTCTTTTACCATGCATATCAGCAAGTATGCATCTGGCAAGCTTGCTTACTGGTGGGGAGAAACTGAGAGAGGAGCTGAGCAGGTAGCCTTAGTACAAACCTTATGTTGTACCAGGAACAAGATCCTGGTGGCAGAATCATTCGAAGGGCTACATGATACAACATGCGTATAATGTAGTGGTAGTCAATGTTAGCACGTTAGTTCACATCAGGAATGCGGTGGTTCTTCTGTAGAAGTACCTGCTCTGTGGTTAGGTCATAACCCCGGAACGTGGCTCCAGGAGGACATCCTTCCACATCACAGAGCCACCTCCCACAGCCAAAGCACCCATGGCTCATTCATTCTGGAAGAGAATTTCATAACAGGACTGGGTCAGCTGCAAGGTACATTTCCTGCCAAGAGAAGTACAGCAGTGAATGCTGGGGAAAAATAACTCCCTAAAGTCTCATAAATTAGTTGGTCTTTTTTAAAGCCACTCAAGGAAACCTGAAATACCAACACAAATGCTTTTTACAGGGGATTTGTACAACCCAAGGCTATGCTTCAGGGCATTCCTAGTATTACATCTGAAATTATTAAACTGGTCTTTATTCTGCCGCTAGTTATTGACTAATAGAACTCACCTCTGATTTTTCTTGAGCTTTTTTAACGTTCCAGATTACTACAAAAACCTGTAGACTAAAATGAATCATGATTCCACCTTCATCTAGCTGCTCCCCAACAAAATGCTCTAGTTGCATTCATTTGCCAGCAGATGGCACGTTTACATGGTGTGGAGGAGCGTGTGTAAGAAACGTCAGGTGCAGAACGTAGTAAGAACAAGGGACTTGGAAAATATTTAAGAGCAGTAGGGAATGAGAAACTTGGACTGTACCAGTCACATAATATGCCAGTTAATATATGCAATACCAACCATGAGTATTTGCTGTTTATGTATTAGTAGATTTTGCCTTTAAATCCTTTTAGAGTTAATTATTAATACTTGCTATATTTCTTTACTGGTTTTCATATCAGTATCAGCAAAAAAAAGAGATTTTTGACACTAATTTGAACAAAAGCATTTTTTTTTCATAATATGTATTATTGCACAAGCTATATGAAAATTCCACTAAAAATCCGTGACTTGGTAAATCCTATTTTCATTAGGGGTTAGAATCAGGGGGCTGTTTTAATAGCAGACAATCACACTTCTCTGTTATGTGCACTTGAGAGTTCAGAAATACTCTGCTTTTAACCAAAGATTGTCACGAAAAAGAGAATTGGAAAGTGCTTCTAAGCTGGTTCATTAAATATATAGTATTTATAGTAGAGAGGATATATATTTTTAGAGTTGGATGCTGATCAAATTTAGATGTATCTCTACTAATTATAGTTAAAATATTTACAGGCAAAAAACACTGTTCAATATTTTTCTGAATTATGTGACCACCAGAGCAGCTGCAGAGAACGAAAAGCTACAGCAAATGTGTTCTCAAGAGTGTCTCTGATCAGAGCTTCATCAACCAATTTAGAGCTCAGCAAATTTTTAAAAGGTGAGTTTAACTGTTATAACCTTAATGCATAACTTTTGAATGTCATGTCTGCTCATGGGCACGTGTGAATATCTGTTTGGTTTTGGTTTATATCAAAGGAGAGAGGGGAGACAGGGTCATCTGATGTGCGACTGGAACACTTACCCTGCTGTAACAGTGGTTCCTTTCTTGCAGTCAGTGGTACTGATTGCAACCCTAGTCTGCTGAACAACACGCGCATCCTTTGACCTTTCATATTTACACACAAAACGTAGGGTTACTGTGATTCCTTTTGGTTTCCTCACAGTTCAGTGCCTGTGAGCAGACAGAGAACCTATAAGCCTCCACACTGGCACCAGTGGCTGAGAACTGCAGAAAACACCCTTCTCTGGGTCCATGGTGCTTTCGGTGGGCTGAGGAGCAGCATCCTCCATGGCTGATCAATGGAAGAAATGCCATATTCTGGTCTCCCACACCTGGTACCAGTTCTGGCAGTTATACCAGAGCCGTGACATGTAAAGAAGATGCCAGTATTTACCAGGACATGGATGATTCACAAGTCCTAGAAATCTGGGTGTTTCTAAAGCAGGCTAAAACTGCCTGCCACTGGCTAACTCTGCCTACTGGGTATCTGGTGGAAAAACTTCATCGCCCCAGAAACTCACTGAATGATCTACCCAAACACCTCTGAAATATGATTTTTCCCCAAAATGGCTATGGATAGCAGAGGTGGACACCCTGCAAGAGCTTGCCACTATCCAAGTGTTGCGTAGATCTCTGTGCAGGCTCAGAATATTCTTTCAGAGGAAAACCATAAAGGAACAGACTGGTTTGGCTGGACTCCTGCTACCAAGGTGGGTTTGTGACTAAGTTTCTGCTCCTCTTTATTGAGCGTATACATGGTCCTGAATCTTACTGACCTTGGCTTCTAAGAAAACCTCTTGATAGGAAGGTGATGTAAGAATGTTACAACAGTGCTTTTAAGGGGAAATCCACAATGCCCCAGAAAGTCGGTGTAGGACTGAGCAGAAACCTCCATGGGCTCTTATGGAGGAGGCTCTTAATGTCCCCATGTTGAAAACAGGGGAGAGCTCAGCACAACTGCATTGGAACATTTTGATTGCTGCTGCCAGGTGGCGACTGAGGAAACTAGGCGTTAGTCTTATCAATCGTAAAAATAATGCATAAGTTGCCATTTTTAGAAATGGAGGAGGTATTTGGCTTCGTGCAACCGAAGCTCTACCTTTCAAAGTTCCCATAGATTTAACAGCTATTTCACCAAGATGTCTGAGCCATATTTATTTAAAATATTTTTATTAGGCTGGATTCTGTTCTACAGCATTGGTATTTCACATGTATACTTTTTATCAGCTTCTTTCTACATTACCACAAGCTAGGCAAATGTGTGGCAGGTACTACTGCTACCAAGGGCAGAATAAGTTGTGTTTTATAAAATGATCTTTTTTTAATATAAAGCTTTAAAATAACAAGGGTTTAAGTCTGGACAGTAGCTTTATTAAATATAGAGCAATTACCAGGATAACAAAAATAAGTAGGGCAGGAAATTCTCAGTGAGGTGGATATAATGCACGTGCAGGAAGATTTATTTAAGCAATTCAGTCTTGGAAACCAGAGGAAGCAAAAGCAGAAAGGTACTGCTGGCCTTGCATTGCAGTCAGCTGCTGTACACATTCATCTTTAGCCGGGTGTGAAGAGGGTGCAACTCTAGTCATCTTACTGGAGATTTGTATCATTACAAAAAAAGGTTGGATAATGCTTATTGTTGTAAAAAGGACCTTTGCGTAGTAAAGCAAAGATTTAAGGGACTCCCCACCGGGATGAAACAGAGGGTCTTTGCCATCCTGTTAATTACTGCCTTGTCAGTAAATCTGAGCAGTGCTCCTCCCCTTCAGGCTTGCAGCAAGGGAGCTGTGCTGCTGATTTGGCGCTGTGCACCTGCAGAGCTCTTAACCCATGCGTTGATCCCAAAACCCAGAGCTTTCACAAAACTTTTTGCAAATCTATGGACCATGGTTTTTACCTTGTAAGAGTGTACCCAGTTAATTGCATGGGATATAAATTGAGGCTGACTGGCTCTTGTGCCCTAACCTAGTACTTAAACATGCACTTCAACTTAGTTGCCTTAGAAATGAATGCCAGGTTGGTACAAGTCACTCTGCTGTATTCTTGCCACAGGTTTTCTGCCTTCCTTCCCTCCACACCTGTTTTACACCAATGCTATCCTTGGCCTTTTATCTAGGCTTTATGCAGAACTTCAGAGCAAGATGACAATGCTCAGCCATGCAGAAAACCCTGGTGGGTCAGAAGGGGGCTGTGAAGAAGACACAGGATGGATTTGTATGACTTTCCTGGCCAAGGCAGGAATCGAGAGGAGTTTCATTGCTGGGCTCTGTGGGCGGACTGGAGTACCTTGCTGGGAACTGTCCCTCATTCCTCTATGCAATGCAATGTAGAGAAGGCAGAGCATGACGACAGGTATTAAGCTGTTGATACTGTGGAACAAGGTAAGTGGCAAAATTCCATTCAAGCAAACTAGAAAGAACCTGGACTGGAGCGGAAAAGACCTTAACTGAGGAAAGACATTTTTCTGAAAATAGAGAAAAGTGTTGGAAAGGTGCAACCTGGACCAGTAACAGGGATTTTCCCTCTTTCTGGGTGTACAGTAATTGCCAGGGACTGTGGAAAAGACCCTGAGGTACTTACCAGTCCTAGGAGGTCTAAAATCCTCAGTGCAATACCGGTGTGATAAAAGACCTGCATGAGTGTAGTGTGGAGGTACGGGCTATTCAGAGCAGATAGGGAAGGTAGAAGGTATTGCTGAGACCCTACTGCACCCCAGGGCGCAGCTCCAAATGTCTGCTCTGGGAAGGCAAATGTACACAAAGAGGAACGGGGAACGAGCTCAGAAAATGCAGAGCTTATCACAGACAGAGCCTAAAAGGGCTATGGTCGTTCAGACAGCTGAGCCTATCTAAGCAGGTAAACACCAGAGAAACAGAGAAGTCAGCTATTGAACTAAACAATATTACTACAGGAGCAAATAGGTATAAACCGTTCATGTATTTTTCAAGTTGTAAATTAAAAGTTCTTAACCACCAGTAAAGGGGAGCTTGATGCAGGCTTTCTGACTGGCAGAGTGGGGTGAGATTCCTTCTGGGCTCAAAACCAGCGCGAGATGCGGATGTGGTTATGTGAGGGTTTGCCTGTGATGGCAGGAGATCAAACTCCACGGCCTGGAAGGTCCCTTTTTAGTCCTGCAGCACTAGGAAGGAAGTGATGCAAAAGGGATTTTTATACGAGTGTTATTAATAGACTGGAAATAGCTATAAATTAATTCAGTCTGGGTGGCAAGCAGTCATCTTAAACCTGTGTCACTTCCACATCTGTGACAAGAATTGATCAAAAACAGCCGGCGTTGCCTGTTCGTTTCCCCTGCCCCCAGTGCTGCACATCAAGAGGAGTTGATAATTTTTGGCCACTAATCGCGTTTGAATGAAATCTCTCAGCATTTTGGCTATCTCTGGTTTACCTTCTCCCTCACGGTGAGCAGCATTTCTGCTCCGGCCACCAGGCACCACAAGCGATGCCAGCCCCGAAATGCCTCCCTGAACACCCGGAGGAAAAGCGTGGCACCTTCCAGCGTTTATCCCACGCTCCAGCTCGGTTAGCAGCGGCGCCCAGCCGCTGTGACAGCCACCTCCCAGGCCACCCGCCGAGGGGGCGGCCGGCGGCCCGGGCCTGCGNCGCCGGGCCCCCGCCGCAGCCCGCCCTGGGGCGCCCGCCTTGAACACCCTCAGTCGCTCCTGACAAAGAAATATGTCTTTCGTACGCGGATGTAATCCATTCTACTCTGCGTAAGGCCGCTTTACGCAGAGGAGCTTTCCTAGCTTCCCTCAACGTGGAACTGCAGAAGTCCTCCGTTGTTTTCTCTCTTAACTTTCCCTGTGAACAGTGTTTTCACCCAGGATGCTGGAAAGGAAAACGTTTAAAGGGCCTTACTTCGCCCTGGGGGAGCTGAAACGCGGTACCCGCTGCATAGCTAACGGTGCTACGCTCTGCCACGTGCATGACGCGTTTTTGTCTTCACGTACTGCTATCGCTCCTGGGGACAAAAATTGTAGCTTTTCAGTAGAAAACTGGTATTTTCCAATACCCAGAAAACAGGGTCAGTTGGTGTCCGATATCTACACCGACTTCTGTGCGTTTCTCCTTGTGTAACAGCAGACACACACACGCAGGGTTGACCCCTTAACCTGGATCTACCAGCCCTGGTCTCGCTTTGTTCCCTGCGTGGCCTGGAAACGTTTTTTGCCAGAAGCGGGAGGCAAATAGTCAAACAAAAGTCTAATTCATTTTCCTGCTTTGTCTCCCTCCAGACATAATCTCATTTTAATTAAATCACCTTACCCCAATGAATGAAAATACAAACCACAGATCATATTCCACATTGAATTTTTCCACAGCCCATTTTCTTGAAATTCCTCTCTCTGCTGTTCAAGGTCTTTTAGACGGAACACCCGCACTGCGTGAGACTCACTTCGAATACTCTAAGGATTAATTGACGAACATGATGGAAGGAAGGGGAGAGTGTGAGTAAAATAGCTGGTTTATATTTGTATCCTCAAATGTCAGTTCATTACCAAGTTAGAAACCAGCTGATGCAGAAAACTCATTATGGCCTCATTTAGAATGCTTATTCCTTGAGAGACAAAAAAGAATTGCCTCCAACACAAATATGCCACATTTTACAGCACGCTTTGGGCTGTGAAGTAAAAAGGGTTTTCTTTAGGGTGCAGTATGTTTAATAGTCTACTTGTTTGTCTGCATTTATTTAAAATCCAAGAGAGTGAGGACTTCCCACTGCCCTCCGTTCTCAACGCTCCTGTTGATACTCGAGTCCCATTATTTGCAGAGTTTTTGCGAGCTTTGGTTATTTATTCGGCAGCGTGTAAGTCAGGCAAAATGAAATGGCTGGGGAAGTCACACCTTTGCCCAAAAGTGTACTTTTCCTGTGATTTTAGTGCTTGTAACCATGTTCAGTCAGCAGTTAGGTGACTCAGATTTCTGTTCACAAGTGCAGCCAGGATGCAAGTAAGCTGCTTCTGGGAGCAAGACAGGTGGACGGTGCCTGGGACAGCCCCACGCGCCGGCTCTGCTGGCCAGCAGGCTCTGCCTGCCAGTGCTGGCTGGGGCATTCCGTGTCACAGAGCCATGACTCGCTCTGCAGAAATCCAGCTGAAGTCACCAGCTGGTTCTGTACGAACCCCTGGGTAGCTTGTAAGGTCCCCCTTGCCTTGCAGTGAACAGCAAGGGTATAATTAGAGTGGTACGATTCAGAAGGAAATTCTGCAAGTGAAACATCCCAGAAATTTGTACTAACCCAGACCGTTGAGGATGGTCCGAAGGTGACGGCAGCGGAGTTGTGGTTGGGATGCAGCCCTGGTGCTGAGGGGAAGGCTGCAAAGCCTGTGTGCGGGGAAGGCAGGGTGTGTTGGCTGGTTGGTATTGTCGGCTTAATTTCACTAGCGCCGACAGCATGTCGTCCGTGTAACGCTTTGTGCCGTTAGAAAACATCCCGAATCAAGGAAAATTTGGAAGAAGAAATTAAAAGTTAGTGTAATAAAGAAAGAAGAAAGTGCAACTAACTGCTAGAGAAACTTGCCAATGTTTTTATTAATCTCCGCGGGTGAGATTTGATTGCCAGAGGGCCAGACTTAGTCATTTGTAGGTGCTTTGAGCGGTTCCTTACTACACAGCAAATCCCGTGGGTACCTGTGGGTCTCCTTGTGAAATAAGGTATGGTGCTTACGCGAATAAGAGACATAGCTGTCCCCAGGCACCGCTGTGCCTCCATCTCCCCTCTTCCCCCGGTCCGGGCGGTGGTGGCGCGGTTGTGCTGTCCCTTGTCACCCTTTCCCATCACCCCGAGCCTGCTGATGCTCCGCTCCAGCGAACGCCAAATGTCTACTATTCACTTTGCAAGTTGACAAACTCATTCTAGGAATTAATTTTATATATTTTTATCAAGTTTCTGAGGTCTGGCTGTTCCTGTTTTTCTCACCTTGTGCAAAATTCCCTCGGATAAGCGACCGCAGCCTTCTGAAAGTACCTGCGGACTTTTTCCCTTCGCCCCCGCCCCGCTCTTACCGCTACTCCGTGCTCCCCGTTTGGTCGGAGGAGTAGGAATGTTTACACGGAGCTCCCAAGAAGCTCGGGCCGTGCCTCCCGCTCCGGCACCGGCCCCCCCGCGGGTGGGGGCTCCCGGGAGGGGCCGCTCCCCGCCGACAGCCCTCCCCGTTGCGAGGAAGAGGGGCGGCAGGCGGG
>WEKW01026761.1:3263-67911 GCA_013389905.1 Sula dactylatra | reverse complement strand
CCCGCGCCGCCGGGCGGGGGTCCCTCCGCAGGCGGGCTGGGGCTGGGCTGGGCTGGGCTGGGGCGGCTGCGGTCACCTCAGGTGAACCGAGAAGTGGCGGCAGGGAACGCGCCGAGTTGCGTGGTCAGCGGTACAGGGAGGAGCATCTTCTCGAGTAGTTTGTTACTGTTTTCTCGGTGCTTTGCGTGCTGCTAGCTGTACAATAAAGGGTCTCTTCCTTTTTTTAATAACAACCGTATTAATTGCTATCCGCTATTTTTGCAAAGTTTTAGCTGAAGAGCGTGATTTCCCTATTCCGTACTTCCCAGCGTGCCGTGACATTTCACTGGCATCCATTAACGCTACAGCAAGAACATCCTGAGTCCTTGGTCAGTTCTTTGGTGCTTTCCGAAACAGAAATGGCTTACTTGAGAACAGAAAGAAAAGGCTAAGGTCATTTCTGCACGTTCCGTGGAGCGGTGGAAAAAGCTGTGTGGTGGAAGTACTCCAGCGTGTTGCGAGGGGGGAAACAGACTGGGTTTTCTCCTGTGTCCTTCGTATGCTCCTTTCCTTTTCCGAGTTCAGTGTGGCATACCTATAGAAGAAGCTGTGCAAGTGCAGGAAGGGTGGTCTTACGGTTAAGATACTGGTTTAGGCCTCGAGAGTTTGGGACTCGGTGAGTAACTCTGCTTACCAGCTTTACGTGTGAGTTAGGTATAAGTCGCTTTGTGCTTATCTGTATCCCAGATTCCCCATTTGTAAAACAAGGCTATGAATTTTGAAACCTCGCTAGGGAAAAGATCGTACATCCGTTTAGATCCTCGGTGTAGCAGGATGACTGAAGGCGTGATAAGCCCTCTTGAAATCTAGCTATATATTGCAGGTCAATCTCTATGTGTACGAATATATAGTCTGATCAAAATTTTATTATTTTCAAAAAGGATAAAACGTTACATTACCTTCCTTGATTTTCAGGCATGAAATATATCTTGTGTTTGAAGCACAGGTCAACTTTTCCTAGTTCATTAGCAATTATCAGCTTGCCCAGGCTTCTGAGGAAAGCAGTCTTTGACAGCACCTTTGCTCTCAGGGGGAAACATGGTTGTGTCCCTGTAGAATGCTTGTTTCTGTTACATTATGTTGCTCTTTTAATACTGCCAATAATTAAACACAGCTTTTTTCCCCCCTATTGATCAGTTGCTGAAGTAAAAGAAACCTCTATCCTCCCCATGCTAACTGTTGACATGGAAAACAAGGAAAATGGCTCTCTGGATGTCAAAAAGTAAGTGAATCCATAGTGTTCAGTTTATGTAAACAGCACATGGATTTTGATTGTAGTTTTCCTTTGACTTGATGTGGTTGGCAAGGGTGGGCACCTCCATCTTTGCTCATTTCAAACCGTCCTTGTTCTCAATTACTTTTATTGTATTTCAATTTCGAAATAGAAGAGTCGCAGGCACTGAATTGGTTAAAAGTGATATGTGGGAGGACTGTAGAGCAATGGAGAGCTAGTAACTTAAGTTGGGGGTATACCCTTCTCCATTGATTTCTCCTCTCAACCAGAGACTAAAGCAAGTGGTAGCACTCTAACCAATACTCCACCCCTATTTGCCTGTCTGCTAGTGGCTTTTGCAGAACCGGTGCCTGATGGTGAGAAGCGTCCTGTGTGGAAGTCTCCTATCTGTCTGACATACATCCTTCTCTGCTGACTGCCCAGCCATCTAGAGCTGAGAAGTCTTTGGTGTCAGTTCTCTTCTGGAACAGATATTTTAAGCTGTCTGCTGGAAAAGCCCTAAACGGCTGGGTTTTTACTTCAGAGCTAGGGTGGGAATAAGACAGAAACATGGTGTGCACTGCTCTACAATTTTCTTTAGTGTGGTAGACCACAGGCTAAGGGATAGGAACTGTTTGAAGGCATTTCCATATCCTTAAAGGTCAGCAATTCTTAGATGAGGACTAGCAATTCTGAATGAAGTTATGACCTGAGAAGTGGAGTTCTGTGTAGAAAAATTTGGCCTTGCTGCTTTAGGGTTATAGAGGCCGTGCTGAGATAGATAGATACATATGTAGATATAGATATAGATTAAAAAAACACACAAAGAAAGGTACTAGAGAGAGTTCTTACTCTGTCCTCTCAAACTGCAATACTTCTGCAAAGCTGCACCTCATTCTTCCCCTTCAGATCTCTTTTCCATAAGCCTTCCAAGAAAACTTGACAATGCTTAGGCTCCCAGGAACTAGAGTAGTATAAATAATAATACTACTAATAACGGTCACTTCAGGATGCTGATAAAACACCTGATTATGACACAGCATCCAATGATCTGATGGCAGCCATTAAAATCAGCATGCTCCCCTTTCACTTGAGACATTGCTTACACCACACCAACATAAAATGCATTTCCCTATTCAGCGACTATGAATAGACTGTACCATGTATGTTCCTCAGAAGCCACCTTCAGCTGGCAGTCTTGCTTCTACAATGAGGACTCCGTGGTGGGGGGGAGAAGGGAGGCAGTCAAAGCAAGGCTAGTTTGCATTTAATCATTTTTCCCTGAGGCTTGGGTGATAAGAGGCTCAACTACTAATTGTGAAGGTGGCTTTTTAAAACGGATGGGGTTGTAATTAGACTGATCAGGAGCTGTGGTTTCTAAATGAATGTACACAGTATGTATGTGCGCATATCTACATAGGAAGTATTTGGCACTTTCTTGAAGTGGTTATAAATAGCTTGGATAAAATCTGTTTGTTCACGGCTATATCCTTTCAGGCCTTGCTGCTTCTGCCACATGATGGCAATAAAGGCACAGGGACAGTGGTGAAAAGCAGACAAGCCTAATCTTTATTCATTATCGGTGCATCTAGTATCTTGTTACAAAGCTAAAATGCCAGTCCTCTTAAGATTTTACAGCATCCGGGATGTCTGGCATAAACCAGCATATGGCTAAGCTGTGGCTGTTACATAGTCCCTTTTCTTGTCTAAAGAATAGAGCCATGTACAACAGCAGGGCAAGGAGGGTACTGTTAAAGTCTAGAAGCTAAATGAGCATCTGTGTGGGTAGATGGGTTAAAATCCAGCCAGCCTCCAACAGTCTGCCACATGCCTGTGAGTCTTCTGCAGCTGTAGCTGTGGAAATTAGCTCCACTTGAGGTCCAGCATGATGCTATTCCTTGAGGCGGGAACTTGGAATTATTTCCTGTGGTTAGTTAATGACGAAGGTAGAGCCCCTGAAATCATTGCAGTTGGGCCTGGGACAGGGCTGGATCAAGCTGCAGTTCCCTAGTGGTAAAAGAATAGCTACATGAAGAACTAACGCGCCTGGGCTGAAACACAAAATTGTGGGAGGGAGGGTTTGGAACCACGTTTAGTTTGAAATTGAAGTGTTTTGGGAAGTAAGCAAGATACAGTTAGGAGGTGTTTTTATGGATTGAATCTTTTGTTTGCTGTTTAGGAAGAATTAAGTTCAATATCTTTTGGGATTTATGTTTTTTTAAAATACTGAGCTGTTAGGGTTTTGTTTATTTTTAAGTAGAAGATGAGTCATTGGAAGTGATAGTCTGTGTCTTAGGGAAAATGCAAAGATTTAAGTCTATTTCTTCAAATGCTGCTTTTACAAATATACACAGGTTTTGTGTGGTGCTTTTTACACTTTACTTCTTAAGCCTCAGAATGTACGCAACACCAAAAATCTTAATTAAAAGGCATTCTTTGATTTAAAAAAAAAAAGTGCAGCTCTGATAAGTCCAGACAATCTCATTTTCAGTTTTGCTGAGTGTTGCCTTTCTATGTAATCACAATCAGTGAAGTGATTCATGAAGTAAGTCATTACTTGACAAGCAAACGTAAGAAGCTCTGGCCCTTTGCTCGTTGCTCTGAGATATGTGTATATTCCTTGTGATAAGTGAAAGAAACTGCTCTTAGAAGGCCAGCATGATATCGAGGTTGCAGTGTGAGTCTCTAGGGCCAGAATTTTGTTGTCACATCGGCAGGTACATTCCAAACATTGGGGGAGAAGGAATTGTGTTCACGAGTCCTCCTTCCCAGGGCTCAGCTAGTTGTAGAAATTGGCATGTTGTAGAAACAGTGATGGGAGACACTATATGTGATTCTGTTCGCTTCTCTTCATGGCTGGTTGGAAAAATGGTTGGTCCTTGATTCACTCAGTTATTTTGCCGAAAGACATACAAGCCTGGGCAAGACAGAGGTGGTGACAGCTAGAAAAGAAACATTTGAAGGACAGAACAAAAATGCTGTCAGGAGAGTGTAATCTGTGTTTCTTTTCCAGCTGGTGCTGTTGAAAATCAAAATCCTGCTTCTAAGCTTCAGGACCTGAAAATGGCCAGGATTCTGACGTCTGCCCTGACATTGTCGATATTTCTTCATTAGCATTATGGTTAAGCATGCAGAACAGTGGGAAAGTGTCTGGCATGAACTTTGGGACCTCTAGTTGGAGAAACATGTTGAAGTTCTTTCTTTTGATGTCTTGCTCTTCATCCTCCTAAATTGCTATAGGAAAGCCAGCCAAGCTCACTGTTTGTCTTTTTCACCAAGAATTTGCGGATGCACAAAGATGCACATGAGATCGGGTGATGGTGGGTTGAGGGTAGGAAATGCAGGAGAAGGATAGTAGTATGAATGATTGGTTGTTTTGCTGCTGTGGAAAACAATTGCCTGAGATTAATCACAGAAGGAATTAATTCTGTTGTGTTTAACAGGTGTTTGCTCAGATTCATAGCTATTTTAAAAGTCCATAGATTTGCCCAAAGATGAGTGTAAAAATGATTTTGGGAAATTTTCCATATTAAGCAATTAGCACAATCATTGGTGTCTCTTTGTTTTGTTTTGTTTCACAAGGTAAAGATGGTTTCCAGTAGTTCCTACCCATATTACAGGAAGCACAGTCTCATCTCGGAAAAGAATAATCCACATATTGCAGTTCTTTATCAGTACTTGGTAGCTGAAAACAAGCTGCAGTCCTGAAAGACAGGGATTTGGTACCTCAGTCATGGTGGTCTTTGTTCTGCAACTGCAAAGGCAGCTCACTTGCAGGAAAAGATCCTGACTGATTACCTTTGGATGGTGTGAAGATTTATATACTTTCTTCTTTTCTGAAGGGAGAGGTACCTCAGTTGTCCCCAGCATCAGGTCTTCGAAAAGGAAGAGAACAGGAGTGACTGTTCTTTATCGGGGCAGGGGGAGGTGTATCAGAGGATACTTTTCCTGGAGGAACGAGGAAGGAGGGGATATACATGGGGTGTGCACAAAGAAGCAGCAGACGCTCTGCACGCCTTTAGTGATTACTTGTCTGGATTTGCACTTTGCAGTTCAGTGGAGAACGGGAGACCTCCGGACCCTGCTGACTGGGCTGTTATCGATGTGGTGAATTATTTCAGAACAGCTGGATTTGAAGAACAAGCCAATGCTTTTCAAGAACAGGTAAATCTGTTAGGAAACACCTTTTGACTGCCACCAGTTTCTCACATTCCACATTTTTGCCATGGATGATGTTACATGCTGTTAAATGGGAATGAAAATCCCACATTAATGGGAGGATTTGAGTCTGTTATTGGGTGAAAATCTATGGGACTATGACCTTTGAGTAGCAATATTGTTCTACAAGGTGTGGATAACAGGTTGGAGTTTAAGACAGTCATCTGAAAGGTGAGGAATCTAAACAAATTTTTTGACTTGGATTCAGCCTCCCCGTACATCCCCCTCAGTTTCACTGTCTTATTTAAAATGTGAATGGTAATTACCTTCTTCCTTAGTGTATTGTGCAAATACACTCATGAGTATTTATAAAATCCAGGGCTCCTAAGAAGCAAATTGCTTTTGAAGACCTGGAGTGAAAAAGGGGCTGCTGTGTTGCATTGAACTTGGTGCAAGTGAAAGGGACAAGTTGGCAATGAAGGGGAAGAATCTTTTCAGGCACAGGAGCAGCATTTTTGTAGGACTCAGACTGAGAAAGGGGTTGGGTCTTCATTTCTGGGCCTTGTAACTGCTGATGCTAATGGATGGACAGCTTCTTTTGGTAGTTTTGATCAGCAGCAAGCTCAACAGTCACGGGGACCCCTCACAACTCACCCATCAGCGCACTGGTGAGGTGTACGAGTGTGGCAGGGTAGGGTAGTTGGCTTACCTGGCCTGCAGCCCCCCTGTTCCATAGAGAAGGAACTGACATCTCCAGATCATCAGTTCAGCACCTTCCCTGATAAGTCTATAGGTTTGCGTCCAATTGACGGGAAATTAGTTACCAACACTTGTGTTTCATATCAGAATAGATGGCTTGACCTTCCAAGGCACTGAGGTAGTCCAAGTTATTGACAGCTTTTTGGGGAAACTGTACATCTAATGTGAAATAACGTCAGTGTTGGTCAGGTTAATCTTGCTGACCTTCAGCACCTGGACAGTGAAATCCCATCTGATTGTAACTGATGAGTATGTAACAGAGTATCTAAATTTAGCTCATGGTTCTTGGGGTTGAAAAGCCTGGTGGTTGGGGAATTCTCTGGCAGGGTGCAGAGGGAGCCTCTTTCTGCAGCTGCTGCTAATTTTTCAGAATTTGAAGCTGGGTAAACAGGCAAAAAAATTGTTTAAGTGTATCCATTCCTTAATACCAGCATCTATGTCTCCTCAACAGCCCTGGAAATGTGGCTTAAAAAAACACACTAGCAAAGTAATTGCAGCCTCTGGGGTTTTTTCCTTATACTGACAGATACCTCTGACTTTCATCAAATATCCTAACCTCTCTGCACCTCAGCTGGCTTGTCAATAATGTTGCAGTAATTACTACTGATCTTGCAGCAGCAAGGTGGGGCTAACTCATGAGTTTTGGCAAAGCAATTTGCAACAGCCTGATGGAAAGCAGCATAGAAGTGGAGTGTAAAGGTTTTACGAGTATTCCGCAGCGAGGGCAAATGGCTTCAGGAGGACAGGTGAAGTAAGTTGCTTTTTCAGCAATGTGTTGCCAGGGCTCTGCTAGGATAGCTGTGGGCAGAAATGTGGCTGTGATTCTGCTGCCAACTTCACTTTATGCCAAAGCCTTGGAGAAGAGAGGCTGACAGCTGCCACCAAGATATGGCCAGGAGGTGTGGGACGGACAGGAGAATTCATTGGCACTTCCTTCTCCCTCCATTCCCTTAGCAGCACGAGGAGCAGCGAGTGCCTGGTTCTCCACGCCAGTTCTGCCAGCCCATTCCCTGTCTGCACCAGGAACAGCCCCAGGAACAACCCTGTCCCTAACCTCTTACCAGTGGTGGTGTGGTCTGTTTCCTCTCTACTGTTTACTAGCCACTAACTTTAACTCTGTGTACTTGTGGTATTTGTTAGCAGGCCTTCCAGGTATGGCAGTGCAATCAGGTTCACTTTGGACCATTAGCCATCCTCTGTCTATGGAGTGACCAGGCACACAGCTGAAGCTCTGGCCATCTCTATTTTTCTCTGCCATTTATACTGCAGCTTGCCTAGGCCCCAGAAACCTAAATTCGTTTGATCTGCCGACTGCCCTGAATATGTACTGGAAAGGGAATGAGGTTGTAAATAGTAAAGGAAAGCATTCAATTTCACCTACAAGACTGGTGTCCTGGTTTAACCCCAGTCAGCAACTAAGCCCCACACAGCTGCTCGCTAACCCTTCCTGCCCCTGGTGGGATGTGGGGAGAGAATCAGGGGGAGTGAAAAAAAATTAAAACCCACGGGTTGAGATAAAGACAGTTTAATAGGACAGCAAAGGAGGAGAAAATAACAATAATGATAAAAGAATATACAAAACAAGTGATGCACAATGCAATTGCTCACTGCCTGCTGACCTATGCCCAGTCCATCCCCGAGGATTGATCTCTGTCCCCCCGCCAACTCCCCCCAGTTTAAATACTGAGCATGATATCATATGGTATGGAATATCCCTTTGGTCAGTTGGGGTCAGCTGTCCCAGCCGTGCCCCCTCCCAGCTTCTTGTGCACCTGGCAGAGCATGGGAAGCTGAAAAAGTCCTTGACTAGTGTAAGCACTGCTTAGCAACAGCTAAACCATCAGTGTGTTATCACGTTATTCTTGTACTAAATCCCAACACAGCACTGTACCAGCTACTAGGAAGAAAATAAACTCTATCCCAGCCAAAAGTAGGACAGTATCCAGCCCTGATCAGGACCATCTATGCCATGTCCAGGTCCTACACTTTCCAATACATTCCAATTAATCACCACTTTTCCTGTCTTTTGATATATACACACACCTCCTAGGAAGAAAATTAACTCTGTCCCAGCCAAAACCAGGACAACTGGGAAATTGTTTTCTACTGAACTGCTTCAGTAGGTGTAGCATAATGGTTTCTTTACAAAACATCCATAGCCCAGAGTGTAATCATGAGATCTATTATTACATTCAGCTTTTATACAACAGTAACTGAATCCACAGTTTCTTTTGATGACTCTGAATATATCTGGACTCACCCAAAGCAAGTGACTCAAAGAATTTTTAAGACCTGAATTTTTCTTACAGTGTTTTAAGGAAAATGAGAAGACACTTTAAGGACTGCAGAATGTTTTATTAAAACTATATTGTGAGTGCTGGTAAGAGGTGATGATTGTATGATGATTATACATTATTGCTTCTTGGAGTTCCACTGATGTCAGCAAGTCAAAAGAGTTCACTGATGAAAAGAGATTGAACTGAAAGATGTCGCCCAATAACAAAAAACCCCATAACATCAGCAAGGAAATCAGACAAGCCAAGAAGTTGGGGCACAGGATAACTAAAGAGAGAGGCAGACCAGATGCAGGATGAGGGTGCAAACACCTTCAAGGAACTGCTGCCTGCCAGTACATGGCTGAACTTTCTCTAGGAGCCCTGGGAGCACAGGGGCTGTGGCTCACTCAAAGACTGAAGCTGTTTGCCATGTCTCGAGATGTGCTAGTGCTATGCATGACTTTTATTATTGCCCATGTGGCTTCTTAACCATTAGTATTGCAAGAGCCAGATAAGCCCAGGTAAGCCCATGGTAGTTTGCTGGCCTTGCTGCAAAGCCTTACCAGAAGGGAAACGGGTTTGATGCTTGTGTCCACTGCTGCTTTCTAGCAGAGCCGTGGCATGGAGGAGCATGTGGGCATGCTGGCTGCCATGCTCTCATGTTCGCTGTACTGTAAAACCTTGCAGCTCTCAGTCACTTGGAGAAAGAGCAGAAAGAGTGCTGGGAGAATGCGAGGCTTAGCTGGTCCTCTGGTTCTTTACTGAAGACAATATGCTGTTGCTGCTGAGGTCATCCTGGCACAGTGGGGAATTACTATTAGCTCTAGTTGCGCAGAGTGTGCCTCTGCAGATGACGTTAAAAAGGCATACCGAAAGCTGGCGTTGAACTTGTGTCCTGAAAAAAAGCCACAAAATAGAGAAGTAGCAGAGAAGAAATTCAGAGAAGTCACCAAAGCATACAAAATCTTACCTGGTACCAAAACCCAAAATGACTATGACAAATCTAGAGAAGCAGGTTTTAGTGGAAAACTAAAAAGAAGTGGAAGAGGTAAAACTTACAATACTCACAAAAACAGTTGAATTCTGAATAGTCACTCATTTCTACCCAGATATGTTTAGAGGATCCATTTTCTATTCATTTAAAGCCTTAGTAGTTACCAACATTTCTAGAATCCATGGGGAGCCCTGTGGAAGAAGGGAAAGGAATAGATGCTTTTTTTTTTTCCCCTATTCTTGGAGTTTCTCCTGTTCCAGGTTCGGGATTTACTTCATTTGGATCCTGCAAAGCTGGAGGCTATTCTTCCTCCATAACGTCATTGAACAGCAGCAGAAAAGGCAACTTCAGATCGGTCATAGCAATGAGCAAAATACTCACTGATGTCAAAATTCCCACAGAAAGAATTGTGACGAATGGAAAGAGAGCATAGAAACTGGTTTTAACCATTAACATTCTCAAGAGTAATTGGAAAGAGGCACCTGCTATAATTGGGTAAAAAGTTATTGGAAACTTTTTTCTTTTAGAAATACTGTTCCGTTGTGCTCCTCTGAGGGATTAGCAGTCATACCTCTTGGGGAGATTTTAAAGAAATTCTACTGTCAGCTGATCTTCGACTATGTTGTGGTTTGTCCATGTATTTTGTATTTATAAACTTTAGCAAATCTAAGAGAGATCAGTCTGGACAAATTCATGCTGAACTCTAAGTCTTCCTCTTTTCACGTTGAGCTGCAGTCAAGGATGGGATCTCTGACATTTCCAAGACAACATTTAATATTTCTGAGGAAGGTGCTGCAGTGGGATAAATTGATGTATGATTTTTATAATATTTATAAAAATACAAAGTTTTGGCAATATGTTATCATGGACAACAACAGCATATGCAAGCATTTGAACTGGTTGTTGGCTGTTAATAACAAATTCAATATTTAATAGTGGGGCTTTTTATTAAAAGTAAAAAAGAATGCAGCAGCAGAGTGAAGTCCAGTGCAGGAGAATGCCGTAAGGCTATATACTTCTTTGGGCTATGACAACCTTGGGAGGTCTGGCTGTGTTGTGAGACACCAGTCAATGCATTCTAGTGTAGATGGAGCTCCTGTTCCCTGAGTAGTGCAGTGTGATTGAACTGTAGGAACGTGCAAAGAAAGGTTTTGAGGTGGGGGAAAAAACCCAAAGCCTACAGGATTTCTAAATAGGTCAGAAAGCCAAGGTTTGAGAGAAAGAAAAAAACGAAAAAAACATATCTGTGATTCAAAAGTGGGAATTTTAAGCAGGAGCAAGTAGAGGTTATTGAGACCTAAGGTGGGAAGTTGCTGGTTTTAGCCTCTTCCGTTGTAAGTGGAGGAAGAGAAGTTCCCTCAGAGTGTTGAGCTCCACAGTTAAGCCCTTCTAAAATTTCTGATTGCAGGAGGGTTTTTTCCCCACAGGAATCAAGGGAAGGTTAGCCGTTTAAAGAAGGCACCTTGCGTTATTAGCAGACACTGACTAGTCCACACTTGCATGTCACTGTCAATGGTAATTCTTCTGAAATGCACTTCATAAGCCACCTTCTTAAGAGTATCCTTCCCTTAATGGCTGATAATTAGGCAATCTGCACATGTACCTACTAATTTGAAACAGATTTACAAGGAGGGAATTTTGAAATTAGCCTCATTTGGGTTTTGTGCTTGACTGAATAGTATTTTTGCCTTAGTCAGCACAGGTGAGCACTTGAAAAGCAGACAGCAGAATTTAGCAGCTATAAACATGGTTTCAGGAAAATAAAGGCTACTGTTTCTTTTCTCATCAATCCTCTGTAGTAGTCTTCCGTTTTTTGCATGACTGTTCTCATCTGTTAGATTTGTACATTTGTCTTTATCAACTCTTTAATTCTTCTTATAGGAAATTGATGGCAAATCATTACTGTTGATGACAAGAAATGATGTACTGACTGGACTTTCATTAAAACTGGGGCCTGCGCTGAAAATCTATGAATATCACGTAAAACCTCTACAGACACAACATCTAAAGAACAACTCTTTATAGCGAATTGTCTAATTGGGGTCATGTTGTGCCTCAAACAATAAATAAGCAATTTGGTTTCATGTGATGGAACTTTGTAAAGAGAGAATATATCTATTAAGAATTTAAACCAAATTACAATATATATCCTATTGGATAGAGTTGGCAATATACTATATACTGAGTCTGAACTGAGAGAGGTGGTGTGTATTTTTTACATAGTACATAATGATTTTCTCTTTTAGGAATTGTCAATGAGCATGTTGAGATAGCTACATCACTGTGTCCAGAACAGAAGGGAGGTATGTCATTCTCATTTTTGAGCCAGACATGTTCTTGATTTCATGACTGAAAATACCAAAAAAAAAAAATAAAAACAAAAAAACCCCAACCAAACCCCAAATGAAGTTTACATGCATCTTTGGGAGAGAGAAACCAATTAAAGTAGGTTTCGGTTTACATTAAAGACCTACTAAAATTACTACTTATAATTTTAGGATGGGACTGACACTTGCCAACTCACCCTTTTTTGCAGAGGGTCCTATTTTGACCTTATTAAGGTTTACTCGTGGTATGCTGCAATGTTTAAAGCTGTACATACAACTAACATAACCCCTTCGATAGCAGAAGGCGTTGCTGACAGGTGAAACTGGGTTGTGTATTTTTTGCTGTCCTTCAAATTTTCAGCTTATTTTCACCTGTTTTTAATAGTAGTTCTATGTAAAGTATAGTTGGTTTTAAAAAGTTTGTGTTGCTTTGCAAAACAAAAAAAACCCCTTCATTTTATTCCTTTTTTTAATTTATGATAACTTGTTTTCTAACATTATGCAGAAATTTGTAAAAAGTAAAATTCTGCGCATTTTTAATATGTCTGTCGTTGGTGTTGTAATGGTTGATTTTTTTTTTTTTAATGCTTTACTTAACGGTTTGAATACTTGTTTTAAAAACTGAAAGAAGCTGTCTCGTCACCATACATCTCTGTTAAAAGAGAGTCTTGTTCAATCTGTTTGTACCAGTTCCCTATTTGATAGGTTGCTTGCTATATCCCAATAAAGCATTGCTTATGTTTGGATTCAGTTTACTTTACAGAGCTTTTACTTTCTCTGTTTCTTTGTTGTGGAACATTGGAGCTCCTGTTTTTCTCCATTTTCCCATTAAAAAGGTACCAAAATCTACTTAATATTCTATGTTCTTGTGATTACTTTTAACACCACCTATCAAGATATTTAAAGGTTTCATTATTTTTGCTTTTTGTTATCTAGTGTTATATACTGCTGAAGGAGAGAATTTGAAGCCCTGGTCACAGTTCACCCGTAACAACTGCGCTCCTCTTACCCCTTTCTAGAGCTGTCAGTGGTGCAGAGGCGCTCTGCTGGCCCTGGAACAGCAGGGTGAATTACCCCAGACCACCTGGGAGATAGCCCGCAGATGGTGCTAAGCACTGCCTGGGCTCACCATCTTCTCTGGCCCAGAGAGCTTTGTGGTTACCTCTGGAACGGGGTAAACCCCCCAGCTGTGGGGGTGCGTCAGTGAGGCTGAGCAAAGGAACTCAGAAGGAAATAAGCAGGAGAGTGTGGTGCAAGTGGAAATGGTGTGGGAGGAAATGATGAAGGTGTGCAGCTGAGAAGGGAGAAGGTAAGAGAGAGTGGTGCTTTCTGCCAAGTGGGAATGGGGTTCAGGGAGAGAAAGGAGAAGCTCCTGTAATCTCCTGCCTAGGCGGTGGCCCTGCCCTCACTTCTGACTTGGCCAAGTGCAAGGTGGCTCTGATGTGCTGGGAGAGTTGTTTATGGTTTCTGGTGTTGAGATTTCAGAGGGGATAAAGCCACATTAAGAGCTGTGCTGTAAGTAAAGCTCACAGTATATGGTATAATACATAAACTATACAGCAGCATGCTTTCTTGTATACTTTCTAACCTTTACATTGTACAACATATTTATTTGGAATTTGAGACATATTGTATGAGACAGGGATGTATTCACCATTTCTCTTTCTGTCCCTTGTACTGGGCTCGCTTCAGGTATCAGTCTGTTAGCAGCAGGTTTGTAAGTCACGGTCTGAATTCTGCTTCTGATTTTATTTATAGTTTGGTAGCATCCAAAGACACCTATGGGGAGTAGGAGGGATCTTCTGGAAGGCTAGATTCAGAGAGCATCGTCCCTGCCTTGGGGAGTTTTCAAGTATGGTCTGTATCAGGCTAATGACAGGCTGCAATTGAAAAATTATACATGAAACTCCTAAATATTTTAATATAGAAGTAGGTACGTTTATGAAAAGAGCTATGTGAAGCAGCTGCATGTAGCGGTCCGGAGATGCCTACCTGCCCTGTATTTGTAGAATTATTGTTGGAGTAGAATACATAGTGCTATGTTACTGAAAGACGCATTGAATATTCTCTTTTTCTCTATTTGCATGTTTGGTGTGGGATTGACATATTTTGTAGATCTGTGGATGACACAGAATTAAAAGTAAAACATTTATTCCATCAAGGAGTAAAAATCTCCCCTGTACAGCCATGAGAGCTTATTTGGTGATTACTGAGCACTGTGCTTTCTTTTAAGATGTTTTAATGAGCAAATGAATTGCGTTCAGAAACATCCAGATTGTATTCCCCTTTTGATCAGCACCGCTAACAAGTAGAGGCCGAACAGAAAGCTCGCTGCACGTGTGAAAGGGAATTTGGAGGATGTTACTCAGAACTGTAACAATTTCTTTTTACTGTCCCTGATCTTTATTGTGGTTTCCTACTGTCCTCTGAGCTTTCTAATGCGGCTGTTCTCTTTGTGCAGGTGACCGTTCTGGTTTTTGTCTGTTACATTCTCCTTGCTGTTTCTGGGAGAACAGAAAATCTTTTTAAGAGACTGGAGGGTTTGAAAGAGGAAGTCAAAGCCAGATTATTTTTAGCTACCATTCCTCTTGCAGAAAACACAGCTGCTGTTGAGATGAGGAAGCGATTGATGGGCATTCCTGGATACCATGTCAATACTGCAGTTCTGAGAGTCACAGAGCTATGCAGGAATCCAGTTTATAACATGCCCTTAATGCGCCTGCAGCTGGGAGAGTCCCTCTTCCTTAAAAGCCCTCCCTGTGCTTTGGGTGGTGGTTAAGCTGCCAGATGTCCAACTGCTCAGCTGATACTGGGTGTGAGAGTGACGACGGTCGTAGGTCTGCAGGTCTCCTTGCTTTCACACTGAAACACCAAATTAGAGAGTGGCCTCCTTCTCCTAGAGGCAGCTTTAAGCAGCAAAGCAGCAGTCAGCTCCCCTGCCCATCAGCACGAGAAGAGAGGCGTGCTGCAGCCGAGGTTGTCCTATTCCCTCTCCATCCTCTTTGCTGTCCCTCCCCTTGCCCTTTTCATGATACCACTAGTGCACACCTATCAGAATCTTTAATAGCACTTTTTAAAATTATTTTGAAAGCATTCCAGTATTCCTTTTTTGGTATGATGGTTGTGAATTATATATTGGTATTGTTCATCAGCTCTGACGTTTGCTCTCCTCTCAAGCTGTAGATACACAATGTGTAGCATGTTCTCTTTGCGTCCAAATATAGCGCCAAATACGGCTCATAAAGTACGTACAAGGCAACTGTTGGCAAAGTTTGGAGGCTGTGGCTGTGCCTGTCCACCAAGGTCACTTTCTCAACCCCACGAAAATTGTTCTGTCTGCTCGCTGATATCTCCCATCCCTGTGTGTTATTGTTCCCTTTAAAACAGTTTGCTCTAATGTGCTGTGCTTTATCAATTTGTAGAAAATTCTCTGCTCTTGCAATTACAGGGCAAGACTCAGCAGCTGTAGTGAAGTCCTTTACCTCTTCCTTTTTTTAAGAATTGGCATTTAATTGGTCTGTTATCTTCAACAATCCTTTTTCCACTATCACACTTAAGTTACAATCACAGTTATTTGAGAAGCAGAGGGTCTTACTTTCTGTGAGTCTGGGGGAAGCTACAAATTTATTTCCCATTTTTTAATGGCAATATCTAAAATTTGAAGGCTGAGTCTGAGCAGGGCCAGAAAAACATCATCTCGCTTTGTCTCTGTTCTGGTTCTTTAGTTCCAAGTTAGAACAGCAGTTCCTTCCCTTCCAGGAATGGGTTTTGGCCCAAAAGTCATGTGGGAAATTAATTGACCGTGAATGTGCATGTGAACAGTGTAACTGTCACTGGCTCAGTAGGCGGCAGGATGAATGGAGTGGGATAGAGAAGGGTCTGCTCTACTCTCTCACCTTCACCTCAGGGACAATTTACACAGGCAGCGGATTGGCTTCTGCTTCATCTAACGGAGGACTTGGTGCTTGGGGATGTCAGCCAGGAGAGCCCATCCATGTCCTGCTCCATCACACCGAAGGCCTCCATACACCTTCACCTCTGCCTTGCTCAGTTTTGATGGCAGCTTCCCCCGGGGGAGGTGCAGAGAGCAGTGGCTGTCATCAGCCCACTGACAGCCTGCAAGGGCAGTCTCCACTGGAATAATGGGATTTAATAAGTAGCTTTCATTCCTGTTGGGAAAGGCTGTGTTCTTTTTAATATGATAATGTAACAAGGTCATTCAATTCTTTTTTTGCTTAGCCTCTATAATTAGTGGATTGTTTGATTTAGTGACGTTCCTTTGGATCCCAGATGTGTATTCAACTTAGGCCCAGAATAACATTAGCTGGTAGACGCTGTAAATTTAGGGAATGCAACTGTGACCTCAAACATCTGGAGAGCCCAAGGGGAGCACCATGAAGACTGTAAGTGGCCCTTGGTCTCCACATGAGAGTTTCATTGCTACTGAAGGCTGCTGGTGAGTACTGGAGACCACTGTTGTATTTATATGCTGCACTCATGCGCGTCTTTGTTAAAGGAACAGTCAGCAGTTGTAACTGCTGTATCATCAGCTGATCTGCTGATAAGGCAACAACAAATGTCTTGGCATTGGCAGGCTTGCACTCATCTCAGGATGTTCTCTTCCCCTTTTCAGATGATTGCTGTCATCCAGCTGCCCCTCAACAAGCACTCTGCAGTACTTGCTGTGTTGAGGACGCCCCTGACTTTGTAGCAGCTAAATTGTACCAAAAAAGGGAGGAAAGGCTCATCATTTGCACCAGTCTCTGATTCAAGAGTAACATTGCTTTGCCTTGTGCTGATGAATTGCAGCAGGAGGAAGGAAGTAAAGAGTAAGGAACTTGGAGCTGAGTTTGTTTCCCAGCTGGTGGCCAAACCACAGGGAGAAGTGTGGAAGCGGGTGTGTGCCTGGGTGTAGCAACCCTATTTCATGAGGATACACCTCTTCTACTCCCTCCTTTCTATATAAATACCACATGCCGGTTTACGTGGGCTTTTCTACCTGAAACTATGTGTAATCTAGAAGATTTGGAAACGCTGCAGGAGTATAAGGCCATTAAAACTCGAGCCCTTGTCTTTTGCAGTCAGATGTAGAGGTTAATGTGGGGGTTCATGCCTAATGCTACTCTTGAGAGGTGGCAAAAGCCCCTCTCAGTACTCAGGCACTCTGGTTTCCGCTCTTATGTTTACCTGTGACCAGAGGTTTCTCTACCCCCTTCTTTTTCTAGTTTTGAGGCCCTCCAATATTGTTTGTTTTGGGTTTGTGTTTTCAGCTCTGACATAGCCGCAGCCTCCGTACTTTGCTGACAGTTGCCTAATGTGAAGATAGGAGAGATACTTGTCCTCACTGTTTGTGTTATTTTCAGTTCTCTCCCTCCTTTGATTTGTCTGATATTTTTTATTGTCACTGTATTTCTCCCTCCTCTTCCCTCCCCCCGCACGTTTCCTGCTTATCTTCTAGTATCTCTTGCCTCTGTTACCTTATGTTCCTGTTCCAGGCCGGCTCTCCTGGGCACCTCCATTCATCAGGACCTGGGCTACAAATGCCTGTCCCCACAGGCAAGCATTTACTTGCAGCAATAGCTGACCCGCTGTGGTCAGCTAACAGGACTGAATGATTACCTTTGCTTCTGCCCCCCAGGCCCGTGAAGTACTCCTCTAGCTCTCTCTGGCAGGCAGCAGAACCTTTCCTGGTTCTTTCCACCACTCGTTTTTTGTGAGCCTGGCAGAGGTGAACTGCTGGTTCTGTCCTGGTGTGTAGTTTGGGCTGGATCTTGAAGGGAACATGGCAGGCTTCAACTCAGTGCAGCTGAGAGTTTGCAGGTCTGTAATAAAACTATGTTACAACTAACGCCAGCTCACGTTGTTTCTTATTTGATTGCCATAGATCAGTCATACAGCAGCTGATCTAGTAAGCACCATTTATACATATATTTATATTTATATATGTATACCTATACATATGGGACCAGGCGTGTGTGCGTGCGCTCAGGTACGTGTGTGTGCGCCTTTTCTTTCTCCGCCTGCTGTGAATGGTAAGGTTCCATCTCATAATCACAAAACAGTTTATATCCTAAGTGTAGCTGAGATGTGAGCTGACATTTTTGATCCTATAACTGGAGACATTTAATAGATTTCCTTTCTAGATACAGCTCTGCGCTTTCCAGAGGAAGATGGTTGGTTGGCATATGTACACAAATAGCGGGATTCTAACTTCAAAAGTATTTATATTGAGATTTCTAGCCAGAAAGGGGGGGGGGTTTGTCACTTTGTCAGCTCTGTTCAACTTAGAATCAGGGTTCTGTAATCCTGATAAAAGCAAGATTAAAAAAAAAAAAAGACAACTTTAAAGAAGAAAAAATGTAGCTGTAGTAGTTAATAAAAACTGACAGGTTTAAAGGTGTATTGGAAAGCAGGTAGCCTGAATATACATATAGAATAATACAGCCAGTGAAGACAGATCACTTGTATCGACCCTGAAGGTGACATTTCATCTCTGTTTTAGATATTGGCTAATGAGTTTAGCTAGTACATTTTATCTATGTGACGTTGGTTGCATGTGGAGCGTGTTCAGCAGCTGAGGAGGACAGCGGTTGGACTGTCCTGGGCAGCTATCAGAACTGAACAGAAGCAGGATGTGAAAGAATCGGATGCTAAAATGATCGCAAGATATTTGTGCGCTTGAAATACCTTGTTTCTGGGTAGGAGGCTCCAGGCCCTGTAGACTACTGGGATATAGCCCAGGACCAGCACAGTTATCAGCAAGAAGATGCGTTTTAAATGGCAATTTTACAATACGCTAGCTGCTGCTCATTTTTCTCAAGAGTGATTTCATCAGCAAAACATCACAGCTGCCTCTGAGTAAAACACAGTAAGCGACCTGAATAGCTCCTCAGGACAGGAACTGAAAAAAAAAGAATCTGTCTCAATTGGGATAATGCAAGTGGATTGTGGAGACTGAATCTAATGAAGCCAATGGGAATTTGGTCAGGTTTCAGGCCCAAGTAAGTCTGGCTAAGTCCCATTTTGAAGAATGATTTATGCCATTGTTCTCTGAATCCAATCGCCATATGGAAAATTTGGGCTCCTTCCAATTGCCTAAGTACTTTCTTTAGAGCAGCCTGCCCACATAAGTGACTCAGGTTTGCAGTGCTGGATGGAGCTGTGCCGAGATGCCTTTAAAGACTTGCTGAATGTCTGCATGCCTGTGGAGGTTTATAGAAACCATATTGCATGGGTGTAGGTGTGTGCTTGTTGCCACAGGAAAGTCTAAACAAACCAGTCTAAACAACTGGTTGCTGCTTTGTGTCCGTTCTGCCATGAAGGTTAGTCCACTGCTACCTTATAAGTCCACAAATAAAATGCAAGTAGTAACAGCAGGAAACCTTCTGCCTAATGCAATAAATTTTTCTCCTGAGGTAGAAAGGAAGTGGGTTGTGAGGATCTGCCTTGTTTAGAAAGAGGTGAATATTGAAATGTTCAGTAAGATCCTTTTTCATCTATTTTTAACAGTTGGTAGTGAACTGTCATTTGGAACAAGACTAGTCGCTTTTTGAGGTAAAATTGGCAGAATTAAAACATTTCTTTTACTTAAAATGTTTGCATTTATATATAAAGTATAAACAGTTTCATTTCTTATTTGGTAAATAGTCAAATACTAGTTTGTTTTTTGATGTTGCTCTTTATTTGCCCTTAAAAGATATGTTAATAAATTACAAGCACCTAAAAATAGCAGAAATAGCAAGATATAAGCCCTCAACTACAATACAACACAATCAAAAAAGGAAAGAAAGAATGTCCCCAGCAAAAGCTAAAAGTCTTGTAAATAAAACTTTCAGAATTGGCTAGTGATCAGAGAACAGCATATCTGGGACAGACTGACTCTGTGGTATCGTTTGTCCTGTTGTTTCTCAGGAGATGTCTCAGGCTAGTGAACAGTGCCTTCCCTTTGTATCTGCCCACCAAGGCAAGTTTCTATCTTGCAGAGCACCTCAGAATGTCACTCGGTGCACATGTTCCCTGTTTTCGGTGCCTATGAATTTAATGATTGTACCCAGAGGAATGGTGCAGGTCTGCCTATACTGGGAAGGCACAAAAGCAACGGAATTGCAGTTTTCAGAAGTACCTCTGGGTACTTCCCATTGGATTTGCACTCTGTCACATGGAGTTTGTGAAAATGACGCCCGGAGAAAAAGAGAGCAGTGGTTAGAAGTTGTCAGAAGTTGAGCAGGATTTCTGGTAGCCACAGCTTGCAAGATGAGAATTGTTGGCTGTATAGTTTAATCTCTATGTTCAAAGCTATCACCTGGGGTAACTAAAGATATGCATTGTCTGTCTGTCTAGCTTTCTCCCTGCCCCTCCTGAAAGTAATAGGGTTACTTAGGTTGACTCCTGCCTCCTCAGAAGTCATGATGAGATTATTAGACTAAAGAAAACTATTTTATTAAACTTACAGAGGAAGCCCAAAACCTCAGACACCTCAGTGATTAACATAAAAGTAATTATATAGTAACTGTATAGTGTGACAAGTAGCAGCAGCAGCCATGCAGTCAGCACACATGCAGAGAAATTAGACAACAGCTGTAACTATTCACACTGCAAAAGAGATATAATAGATACTTTTTTTTTTCTATTTTTCATTTCCTTCACAAAGAAATTGGTGTCTGACTGATTCCCTATTCAGTTACTGGGTCAGAACCTCAGCTTCATAGATCAGTGTGGCATCAAGGGGTCATGACAGGTTACATCAGTGAAACATCTGGTCTTGTGCCTGTATATTCATTTTACTGAAGGAACATCAATAAATAGAATATACAGAGTTGCTGATTTTACATGTCAAAAGCATGTTACAGACATTATCGAATTAATTGTTTCATTAAGAGGTCTGGGAATAGCTAGTTTAAAAATTAATTGACTATAATGTTTCCAGCTGGGATTTTCAAAAGCGTAGGGGATTTCAATCTGCAAATCACACTGAGGTTCAGAGACAGACTTTGATTTCTGAATTCCTGAGGGTCCTTCAGAAATCCCAACCTCAGGAGTTCATCAAGGGAAAAGTAGTCAGCAATGGAAGAGGCCAATAAGGAATATATGTTGCTAGGAAAGCCATACTGTTAAGTTTGTCAGGACGGTGTGTGTGTGTAGCCAAGAGGTTTAGTTTCCCTGGGCAGCTGTCAGTCCAAACTGCCTCTCATCTTTTAGCACGTGGCCTTGTGCTTCTAAGAACTTCTTTCTGCCAAGCGTGCAAGCACAGGAGCCATAGGGAGCTTCCACTGGAACCAGAACCTGAGGGGGATGAGCACAAACACAGAGGTCATTTCTGAGACAGGGATGTGCCAGTGCCGTCGCAGCAGCAACTGCAGCTATTCACCTCATCTCAAAATCATGCCCTGAGCCTTCCCTTCCTTATGAATATCAATGGTAGATTTTGCTTTAATCTCAAGTGAAGGTAGATCTATAATGTCCCCCTGAGAGAGGGCATGGGTAGGATAGGATGGCAGCAGAATCACAAGACTTAGGGAGGAAATAACCCAATTTCTCTCTGTCACACGTCGATAACATAACAGACTTTCAGCCAGACCTGGCTGTAGGCTACAGCAGCTGTGGAGGGAAAAGCAAATATATCTCGTCCCCTACATCTCTCACCCTCTGCCTGATCCCAGGCTTATACCTTGTCCACTGTTGGGCCAACCTGCTTTGGCTCCTAATGGCTACAGAAACATCCCTTTACTGCTCCCTTAGAGTGTTGATCTTCTGTCACCTGGAGTTAGCCTATGGCCTAGCTAACCTCCTTGTAACCCCGCTGCACCAAGGATGCTCCCTGGCCTCAGTGGTGCTGCCAGAGGAGCAGAAAGAAGAGCCATAGTGGGCTAGCTTTTCACACTACCTGGCTATGAGAAAAGATGCCGTGACACATACTGCTTGGTTAAATGCACGGCTTGACGTTATCACTAAAAGTCAAATTCAGTGGAGAAAACAGGAATGATTTTTCAGAGGTGGTCTCTGTTACAGATCCCTTTGATCTCCGAAGCATTCCACTGTGCTGCTTTAGCTTTTGTCAATAACACAAGAAGGCAATTATCCTTCTTCTGTATTTGGTGTAAATCTCTCTTAGAAGGAAGCTGGAGCTTTCACTGGGGCTGGGGGAGAAAGTTTGCTCCCTTTCACTCCCTTCCGTGTAGAATTGTGGCTATGCTTTGAGGCTGAGTATTTCTAAAGAGTCCAGGCAAGTTGTATTTGGAACATTTACTTACTTCTTTGTCATTGATCAAGCCTAGATTCTTCATGTCTACGACATTATAAAAAGTGTTGTTCAAGATGACTTCTATGACCTGTACCTGAAACCATGAAAATGGATGAATTAGGGCACCTTCTCAGCCAACAGCCTGGCAATCTTTTCACTCACTATAAAGAAAAGCAATACAACACCACCCCCCATATGTACAGTTGATAAAATACAATCCGTTGAACATGTAGACAATGTTGTAGCACCCATTTCACTTTTACTCATGTCCTGCCAAGCACCAAATTATATTCTCCCCCATTATATTTGCAGCCAGGGAGCAGTGTATGAACTTCTCAGTGTGTTCATATTTTTTTCAGACCATCTAGCTGTACTACCAAAGAGTTTCCAGTCTTGGAACTGCCAGAGGAAATAATAGGCTCATTTTGGTCTTCTCAGTGGTCCGATTAACATTCATTGTTGTTTAAGTAAAACATCGACAGGAGGAAAGAAGATACCTGTGACACTTTGGAAAGGACAAGCATCTGGATAGAGTTGACAGTCTTCTGGTAAGAGGGTGAATATTCCCCACAGTCAGGTGGTCCAGAAAAGGCTTCAAGGATACATTCACGGATTTTGTGCCTAGAAGTAACAGAGGTTCTTACAAAATCTTGTATCAGTTGTCTTTGTCTAGATCCATAATGTTTTACTGTGGGTGGGTTTTTTTTTAATTTTCTCTGTCTTTTCTGACAAATACATAGCACATGGGGTTTAATGGAAAAGCAATTTTTTTGTCCTGTCACCTCCAAATTCCACCTCGCCCAGCTCTATAATTCACAAATAGGTGTTTTGCTAAAAGTATTTAACAAATTAGTTGTTAGTTTATTCTCCTAAAGTGTTCTGTACTGAACACTGAACTATCCATTTAAATACTGTCCATCAATGGACCATCAGAGAGAGGAGTACCCTGCAAGGCACGCCTCTCACCCTGGTACCAAGGGCTTAGCATCGCCACGAAGGTCTGTGAGAGTGGCTGGTCACAGCAACTGCAGATCTGGCCCTTACACCTGCTATATTGTATAGAGGGACTTTGGGATCATAATTAGGTAATAAATATTATTTGATTTGACATATACCATATGCAATCAAAGTCAAAATCTCTGCATTCGCCGTATGACCATTTGCAGAAGAGCTCTCCACACAAAATCCTGTCATTCCTTTCAGGAAGTGTGGTGTGTTCATTCTTATAGAAGCCTTCGAATCCAGACTGTGTTGTCTTCATAAGTTTCAGATCTTTAATTCCAGCAAAAACAACCAGAGGACCTGTGATCCAAAAATACAAGACTGTATGAGCTCCTTTTCAGGCAGAGAGAAAGAAACCTCTGGAGCACACTTGCTCCAGAGCCATGAAGGGGCCTCCAGGGCTCACTTGTGTGCTTCTGTTGCAAGCCTACCTACATTTAAAAATTATTTTCTGCACACTGATGTTAACAGAAAAGTAAGAAGCAAGACAGAAGCTACTGAAATCAGAGCTCAATCTAGAAAGCAGAGAATCCCATCAAGTGACTTGCAGTCAAGGAGAGGTAAGGACACCCTTTATCTCACCTCCTTGGAGCTGGGACATGCATTGGGTTGGCTCTCACTGATGTCACTTCAGGGACTAATTGCTCTAAAGGGAAATGAAACAGGCTGCTAGGGCTGTGGAATACAGGAGAGGTGAGGTGAGCCTTTTCTAATAATGTAGATGACTGTAGAAACTCTTTGTACAAAGACTTGGAGCCTCAGTCAGAAATTCGCTTTACATACCCAGCCTGTTGTGAGTTTTGAATCCATAAGACTGAGAGGGCAAGGAGCCAATGCAAATCCTTGCAGTTCAGCTAATTAGCAGGAACTGGCACTGATACAGATGCCGCCCACAGGTTCAAACTGATGGTGTTTTTGCTTATAGCCACTATTTGTAAAATGTGCTGTTGTAGATCACTGCTGCATGGGAGGATTCTTATCTTCTAAAGACCAAACAGTTGTGTCCTGAACTTTTTCTTCTGACAAACCTTTTGGATGGCAGCTAAACAATTTCAAGCAGTCAGTCATTTAGAGCACACCAAACTGGTAACTGACCAGAGCTGCCAAAAAAGCACATTCAGAAAAAAGAAACTTCATTGTGTGCAGGCTTATCCAGAGCCTGTACAGTCAGTGGCTGAAGCCCATGCTGCTGTTTCTGTGCTGCTCTTTGTACTTGCACTAACTAGTTCAAAATTCATCCTTGAATATGTCTGGCACATAGTAATCCTGCCTTTGACTGGGAAGACTGACAGACTTTCTCTTTAAACTCTGTCTTAGCAGAAATTTAAACTGGAAATAATTCCAATGTGATGGATATTTCTGAATGACATGATTGTTTAGAGGTTTGGGTTTTTTTAAACTGCTCTGTCACTGGAAATTATCAAAACTGCATTTTATCTATTTCTTCTCTTGTTTACATTCATTATTGTATTTGAAGGAGTCCAAAGAGGTGTATCTATAATTTTGGCTACATCCCCCTGTTATTTAGAATCATAGAATGTCCTGAGTTGGAAGGGACCCGCAAGGATCATCAAGTCCAACTCCTGTCCCTGCACAGGACAACCCCAAATTCACACCATGTCTCTGAGAGCAGTTTCCAAATGCTTCTTGAATATCGCCAGCCTTGGCGCCTCCCTGGGGAGCCTGTTCCAGTGCTCCACCACCCTCTGGGGGAAGAACCTTCTCCTAATACCCAACCTAACCCTCCCCTGGCACATCCTCCTGCCATTCCCTCGGGTCCTATCGTTGGTCACCAGAGAGAAGAGATCAGCGCCTGCCCCTCCTCCTCCTCCTCCTCCCCTTGTGAGGAAGCTGCAGACCGCCATGAGGTCTGCCCTCAGCCTCCTCTTCTCCGGGCTGAACAAACCAAGTGACTTTAGCCACTCCTCATACAGCTTCCCCCCTAAACCCCTCACCAACTTCGTGGCCCTCCTCTGGACACTCTCTAGTAGCTTTGTATCCTTAATGTCCTGTGGCGCCCAAAACTGCCCACAGCACTCGAGGTGAGGCCGCCCCAGCGCAGAGCAGAGCGGGACAATCCCCTCCCTCGACCGGCTGCAATGCAGTGCTTGATGCTCCCCAGGGCATGGTTGTCCCTCTTGGCTGCCAGGGCACACTGTTGGCTCATGTTCAACTTGCCGTCGACCAGAACCCCCAGATCCCTCTCTGCGGGGCGGCTCTCCGGCCTCTCGTTCCCCAGGCTGTCTGTACGTCCAGGGTTGCCGTGCCCCAGGTGCAAAATCTGGCACTTGCCCTTGTTAAACTTCATACGGTCGGTGACTGCCCAGCTCTCCAGTCTGTCCAGATCTCTCTGCAGGGCCTCTCTGCCCTCGAGAGTGTCAACAGCTCCTCCCAATTTTGTGTCATCAGTAAACTTAATGAGTATTCCTTCAAGTCCTGCATCCAAGCCATTTATGAAGACATTAAAGAGTACCAGCCCCAAGATGGATCCCTGCAGAACCCTGCTAGGGACTGGCCGCCAGCCCCGTGTAACCCCATGTACTATAACGCTTTGAGCCTGACCCGTCAGCCAATTGCTCACCCACTGCATTACGTGTTTATCCAGCTGTATGCTGGACATTTTGTCCAGGAGGATACTGTGAGAGACAGTATCGAAAGCTTTACTGAAATCCAAAAAGATTACATCGACTGGCTTCCCTTGGTCAGCTACGTGGGTAACCTTGTAATAGAAAGAAATTAGATTTGTTAAGCAGGACTTTCCCCTCGTGAACCCGTGCTGGCTGGGACCAATGACTGCGTTGTCTTTCAGGTGTTTTTCAATAGCTCCCAGAGTAGTCTTCTCCACAATTTTGCCAGGCACAGAAGTGACACTGACAGGCCTGTAGTTACCGGGATTATCCCTGTTGCCCTTGAAGACTGAGGCAACATTTGCTAGCTTCTAGTTAACTGGGATCTCTCCAGATTCCCAAGAGCATTGAGAAATCATTGAGAGAGGTCTCACTACGACATCAGCCAGCTCTTTAAGTACCCTCAGATGAATCTCATGAGGCCCCATCGACTTATAAGGATCCAGCTGGAGCAGGAAATCCCACACAAANGCTGGGACCAATGACTGCGTTGTCTTTCAGGTGTTTTTCAATAGCTCCCAGAGTAGTCTTCTCCACAATTTTGCCAGGCACAGAAGTGACACTGACAGGCCTGTAGTTACCGGGATTATCCCTGTTGCCCTTGAAGACTGAGGCAACATTTGCTAGCTTCTAGTTAACTGGGATCTCTCCAGATTCCCAAGAGCATTGAGAAATCATTGAGAGAGGTCTCACTACGACATCAGCCAGCTCTTTAAGTACCCTCAGATGAATCTCATGAGGCCCCATCGACTTATAAGGATCCAGCTGGAGCAGGAAATCCCACACAAATTCGGAGTTGATTGGGAGTTTATCATTCCCACAGTCATGGTTCTCTAGCCCAGGGCTCTGGGGGTCCCAGAGCCCATCATTGGTGTTGAAGACTGAGGCAAAGAAAGCATTAAATGTCTCTGCTCTGTCTATGTCCCTATTTGTGAGGTGACCCTGCTCATCAAGTAATGGGCCAATGTTATTTCTGGCCTGCCTTTTGCCATTAACATATTTGAAAAAGCCCTTTTTATTGTCCCTCACAGTACTAGCCAGCTTCAACTCCAATTGAGCTTTGGCCGCACGAATTTCCTCCCTGCAGCGGCAAACAGCATATCTGTGGTCCTCCCACGTCACCTGACCTTGCTTCCACTGGCCATATACTTTCTCTTTTCACCTTATTTCTAGAAGAAGATCCCTGCTCAACTGAGCCGCCCTTCTGCCTCCCCTGCTTGACTTCCTGCGCTTTGGGATTGCCTGCTCCTGTGCTCTTAGGAGGCGATACTTAAAAAGTGACCAGCACTGATGGACCCCAGCACCTTCAAAAGCTTTTCCCCAGGGGACCTCACTAAGCAGTTCCCTGAGCAACCTGAAGCCTGCTCTCCTCTTACCCAGAGTTGAGGTCTTGCTGGCAGTTTCCTCCTGTTACCACAGATTTTAAACTTGACTGCTTCATGGTCGCTGTGGCCGAGGCAGCCACCAATCCCCACTTAACACATGAGGCCCTCTCTGTTAATAAGCAACAAACTGAAGAAGGCACCTTTCCTCGTCGGTTCCCGTAGTACCTGTATCAAGAAGTTGTCATCCAGAAGGTTTAGGAACATTCTGGACCTGTTTGTACCAGCCATGTGGCATTACCAGTTGACAACTGGCAAGTTGAAGTCCCCCATAAGGGCAAGGGCAGATGACTTAGAGGCATCCCTTAGTTCCTTAAAGAATAACTCATCAGTGTCATTTACTAAAGCTTTACAAAAAAAAAATAAATCTAAAGAGACTGTCCTTGGACAGGATATTATGGGTTTTGTTCAGATCTTGATGAATTCATTGCTTGGGTATAAGATTGGAATACAAAGATATTAATGTAATGCAGATACTATCAGTGAACCTGGAGATATATTTATCTCATGTTCAAATACATAGCCTTGTTGAAGGATCTCCTTGCAATGAATGATTTGCTGAAAGGCTGACTGGCTGACTGGCTGGCTGTGTAGCAATCGACCTGAAACTTGCACTGGAGAATATAATGCCTGGGCAAAGTTTTCAAGGTGAACAGCCCGTGCTGTGCTTTCAGTGTGTTTTGTGCTTGTGCTGTCTTCAGTTGTCAAATGTTGACTCTGTTAAGTTACTTACGATGTTTTCAGTTTCAGAAAAACTCTGAGCCTTTTATCAGATGCTATAATGGCAAAAATAAGCCTATAATTCTATTAAGCCTCACTAGGTTTCTTTTAATTATGAGAAAAGTGTTAAAAGATAAGATTAACTGAGAAATAAACTCCTGTGTCTGGCTGATAAGTGCATAGGAGGATGCTAACGATAGAGAAGGTTCTCTTAAAGGAAAAATAAAAGGGATTTGAAAATCTTCTCTTTGGTTATTGTTCACCTAGGCAAGGAATCCTAAAGAAGCAGCTAAAGGGTTATATGAAGGGAAGACTAAGGAAAGGCAGTTTCATCAATAAGCCTTAAAGGCTTCAGTATAAACTGAAATTGCAGAATTTCATGCTGATGAAATTTCAAGGTGATGAAAAATTTAATTCAATCTGTACATTAAGAGCAGAAGCTTTTCAAGAGGCATAAACTCTTTTGCTTTCATTTTTTTAATTCAGGTTTCTTTCTTAACATTTTCCAGAAACCTCGATACTATTGAGGCTGCCAAAAATACAGCAGTAGTTAACATTACTAGGAACATTAAAAAAGATTAGGCTACGAGGCACTGGAGACTTGCATGGGCTCTCTCTTTGCTTTCAGCAGGAACATGGACAATGCTTAAATGAACCTTTCAGAACTTGTGTCTGGTCTGCAAGTGAAACCAGTCTTGTCACTGGTCCTAATGCTGACACAGTAGCAAAATAGGGAGAGTGGGCAGGATGGGAAATAGTTCTAAGTTACATTAGGAAATGTAGATAGATACCGAACTGAATGCCTAAAACCCTAAACCCACTGTGTGAAATAACGTACTGGTCGCATCTCAGTTCCCAGGAGTCTGAGAGATGGATTAAATGAAACACCAACACAGTGAGATCAAACTTATACTCTTGTTGTGAGTCATAGCAAGAAGAGATAATTTTTACACTCCCTTTGGAATGCCAATTTACGGACAGACAGTTGAGCTTGAAAGCCTGTGTCTTTAAGTATCACAAAACTCTCAGGGAAGCCAAAGGGTGCTTTGTTTACGCATGGCATGCAAAAATAGTAAGCACACTCTGAAATATTTTCACGTGGAAATTTTTTTGCATGTAGACCTGAGCGCTCACGATTTCAAGCCGGCCTGACTTGCAGCAATGAAGTTGCATCTTTTTTAGAAATAAAACCAAGGCATGTCGAAGGGTTTTGAAAATAACTGCAAACTAGGCAACTGGCCAACAGCAGTGTGGTTTCATGATATATTCTTTACAGGGAAATGATAATAGTGAGACTGCAGGATATAGTATAATGTGAAAAAGTAAGCAGACAGTTCTCAGGCGGCTATTCAGTCCTGTGACAATATGTAGCAGTTCTGTTGTATGTGCTGTTTTAACTGGTGTGTGCTTAGGATATACGTACAGATGTGAGCTACATTAGTTCTTCAGCCATCTCTCAGATCAAGGAGTGCAAAATTAGACCATAAAAGTATTCTTTGTTGTAGACCTCTGGAAAGGTTTGGCTATGCTGTAAGCCCTGTAACACCTTTCGCTGTCTCTAAAGCTGTTTTCATCTCTCATGAGCGGAAATATTTACAGAGAAGTAGAGGAAGTTGCAAATTCTTTTCTCACCATTTCGGCACTGCTCAGCTTCACAAAAGCGGATCCCATCAGGAACGCATATAAACGAGTGGATGTGGGGAACGCCATTCTGCAATTTAGGGCAGATATATAAGTAAAAGTGCAGTAAATAACATCTTAACTTGAAAACAGGAACTAAGAGCATGACAAATGGCTCCAGCATAAACAAATTGAATGTTTTAGATACCTCGTGTAGACGTTGCCATGGTACTTCTTGAACGTAGGTTTTGACGTACGCCACTTGGCAAAATGTTGTCATGAAGTGTTTGCAGATATCTATAGCAAATTGCTCTAAAGTTTGGATCTAAGACAGCAAACAGTATTATTAGAAAGAAGCAGTTACCTCATGTACAAAAGTAGCTTGTTCTGATGTAAATATTTGGGAAGGACCAATGTTGTTAAAAATACAGCTTTCTCTCATTTCTGGTTTTGTGCACTGTGCCTAGTCACTAGATCAGCTTGCAACATACACTGCAAATAGCAGCTACAGAGTCACATCAAAAATCTCCCATTCTGTGGTCCTCAGCTGCAGTCCTTGGACTGAGAGAAACGGCTACAGAAGCCTTACACTTTTAGGATATAATGCTGAAATGATCATAGTGATATTCTGATTAAGCTTTACAGGCTAAAGATGGGATTTCATTATTGAGAGAGAATTTGTGCTACAGATTGTCATTATGACAGACACAGTTGAGGGAGGTAAGAGCATAGTTAGCAGAATTAAGAGAAGTCTCACATACTTTGACACCTTCTGTTTAAAAGTGCTATAAAGGAATAATGCAGTATTATGTGCTATTAAATTTAAAAAAAGATGGATCTTATATGACAAATTACAAAAAATACTGCTAGCTCTGTGGGGAAAAAAAGGCTTTGGAAAACTAAGGAGGAGGCTGCAGCATAAACACTGCAGGGGAAGAAATTCTCTCCCAAATCACTGAAGGTGACTTTAGTGCTGATCTGACATGCTGATGCGGGGAGAGAGTCTTCCAATGTATTTTGAAAATAAAAACTTGGTATAACAAACACTTCTAAATGAAGACATAAGAAACAGCAAGGCTAGTTAAAAAATAAAAAATACCCCATTTTTTTTGGCCAACACAAGGACAATATTCTTTATGGTGTCGGTAGGTATCACAAGAGAGTTGTTTCCTTCCAGGTACTCTTGAGCAGAAGTCAGCCGGAGATGCGTGCACACTTCCACTTCTTTAACAAAGTGCTTCTTCCCTTCTCTATGAAGGCGGAGGAACTTAATTGTGTTCTTGCCATATTCGCAGTTGAGGACTTCTATATCCTTGATCTGCAGAGAAAATACATGACAGTTGTAAAGGAAGCCCGAGTTATGCTCAGTCAATGAAACATAGACAATGTTTATGGCCTTTATTTCTGCGGTTACCTGTGATGAAAATATAAATTGCAAAGTCCTGATGGGAAGAAAAAATGCTTTAGGAAGATATTACTACATTAGTAGCAGCTGTGATAGAATTTTAAAGTTTTATGGGAAGCAGATAATTTAACATGAGTAACAGTGAACCAGTCTCTCTTGTTTGTCATCTTTGGATTAGTCCTGACTATACAGACCTTCACTGCGTCTTCCATCCACCATGTCCTTTTGAAGCCAGAGCGTCCCGGTGCATTCAGTCACCGCAGGTGCAGCCATGCAGAGGGCAGGCAGCCTTCACACCCGCACCCTCCGCAGTCACTGTGCCGGGGCCGGCTCTGCCAGGCTGGGCTGCGCCTCTCTAGATACAACTCCTGATTTTCTCTGGCACCAAGAACTGACTTTCACTGTCTCCTACTCCTCTGGCTCCCACCTCTCACAACCGCTGTCGGGCTCCACATGTGCGATGCACTGAGCCCTGTCCGTTTCCACGCAGAAGCTGGCAAAACACGGTCAGCATCCTCCATGGCAGAGCCCCGCATCCTGCATGGCAGAGCCCACTCTTAGCAGGCAGAGCCCAGTGAGCACCCTGTGTCCCCAGGGCTGCCCCCCAGCACATGCACGGGGTCTTGCTGCTCCGAGGCCGAGTGGAAGCAGTGAGTATCAAAGCAATTCTCCTGCCAGGGGCGGGAAGGTTGCTTTGTAAGCAGGCAGAAGTCCCAAACAGAAAATGGAAACAGCTGTCACGTTCTTGTCATGTTGTGTGTTTGATTACCCCCTCTATGCACGTTGCAATTCCTGAGAGCAAGAAGAAAAGACAGACCGAAGCTGGGCTGGTTGAAAGCTTTTCTTCACAACTGTGGTACAGTTCTGATCTCCCACAAAAGGGATCAAGAGTGAGTCTGAGCAGCAAAATTCAGGTCTTGATCCACACTTCCAAAATCCTGGCTTTCTGGGATCATTGGTTTTGTTTGAGCTAAGTCCTATTCCGTGTTATCCTGCTTCTGTCAAACACACACATCCAATTTACAGATCTACTACAGTGTTGGAGAGGCTATACTAGAAAGGAGACAAAATACTGTTCGGTTGTAAGGATTTCTGTTACGCTAAAACATCCAGATCTTGTTGCACTAGACTTTCCCTGAGGCTGAAGTATCCCACACTTGGTATCAACATCTTTTATTATAAATCAGCACCTTTTAATGTAAGCATAATGAGGAGGGAGAAAGAATGTTTTACACACCAAAATATAAATTGAAGCTTTTTATGCGTGAGTTGCTAAAAAATTACCAGATGTAAGATTGCTCGATTCAGACTTGTTTGTTCCTAAGAGAAATGCTAATGCACTTAAAGGATAATTAAAAAAAAAATTAACTAATTGTAAGTAAATTACTGTGGCTCAGCAATAAGAGCATTTTCTCTGACTGTCGGTGCCCACAGGCTTAATCCCCCCTGACAAACAGAGGCCCCCACTGCCAGAGCCAGAACCAGGCAGGGCTCAGCGCTTCACCAGAAACCCTCTGTGCAGGGATGGTGCACAGGCTGTGCTTACTACGGGGGCTGGATGGAGAAGGAAATGATTTTGTTTTGCTTGTCTGAACACTGAGCTTTTTTTCAGATAGTTGTAAAAAAAAAAAACAACACATACTTCAGTCATGCAGCACTAAAAAGAAAACAAAAAGGGTTTCGGTATCTGCAGCTTTTTTTTTTTTTTCTAAAAGCAGAATACCTTGAATATTTTAAATAGTCAACATACTACCTCCTAAAATACAAAAGTAAGTTTTCTCAGAAACATAACTTGACAATTGTCATTTTGCCATTTTGTTGCCCAAAGAAATCCTGAGCAGTTTCCAGCGGGGCACGGGGGCCCTGACCCCACTGCCACCAGCTGTCCCCGCAGCTGGAGCCCGACTTCCCAGGCTGGCTCTGCCATCCGGGGCAGCTGCCCGGGGTGTGCTTACTGCATCATACAGCAGGAGCTGACAGCTAATGAAACACAACTTCTCCTTTTAGAACCTACTGAGCGCTTGCCCAGTGCGGCTGAGAAACCAAAATGCCTGCGGGATCTGCATGGTGTTACCCTGCTCTGCTATTGCTTCTCTCCTCCACGTCCCTGTGGGCAGCTGAGATTTCCTGCAGGAATGAAGATGGGGAGACAGTTGATTGGTAAGTAAATACCGCACTGGGGAGAAACGCTGGGTGAGTAAATAACGCTTGCGATTAAACTGTGCGAAGTAGGTGGATCACTGAGAAGTAATGCATAGCAATCACTGGTTTAATCCTGTTTGCCTGTGAGTAGAAGCTGAATTTTGCATTTGGACAACCTAGGATAAGTTATTGAAATGTGATTTCATTTCACTGAAGCAACCACCCTACTGCATTATGACTAACTGAAAAATAATCACCGGTTTACACAGCGTTCATGTCTCATCATCAAAGGGAGTGTACCCTGTGTTGGGGTGCCAAGGCTGCGCTCGCCAGCAGCAGCCCCGGGGGCGCCCGGGCCAGGGCTCCAGCACGCGGCTCGTTTGGCTGAGGGAACTGAGCCGAGCGGGGAAAACATCCGTATCTCACCCTTAGCCTCATCGCTTGTACCCAAACAGCAGCGTGGTGGGACTTGTCCCCTTGCTGCCGTCGCCAAGGGGGAGCAGAGGCTGAGCTGCCCCCGGGAGGGATGTGGGAGAGGCGCGGGGCAGCAGCGGTGGCGTGGGAAAGCGCCATCTGCGCCTTGTGACTGAGGGGCAGAGGTCGTTCCCCGCCGCCCGAGCTGCCGGCGCATTAGAGCTGGTACCGTCCCACTGCCAGCAGCGAGCCCGAGTTTGGGTATTAAATGATTAATTGGATTAATGCACTTTGAAGATGAAAGACGCAAAGTATAATGACATAATATCCAACCCAGGTTTAAAAAGTGAAATGAGGGCTCTTAAAAAAGAGCACAGAAGCCTCTTAGAGATAAATATAAACCAATTTAAAAAGAAGTGTGTCTTTCTCACGGAACAATCATTAGTTTGGATACAACTGATAAAGAAGTAGGTGCTATTCTTGCACATCCCATCCCTGCACACGGAGCTAACTGCAGGGAAGGCAGGGGCTCCTCACACCGCAGGCAGGCTACTCTAGCAGGGACATAAAGCCAGCTTTGCCCTCTGTTGGCGTAGCGTCAAACGTATGAGGGTCTGGTCCATCCCTGTGACTTGTCACCCTTGCCAAGGCCCTTCTGGATAATGTGAGCTTTTCAGGAATCACACTCTTAGTTGGTGCAGCTACCCAACTTGAAGGTAAGAGGAATTTAATTTCTCCGCAAACTGCAGTTGTTCCTTGCAGAATGAGTCTGTGTGTGCTAAAGCTAAAAAAAACCACCCAGACCAAATCCAAAGAAACAAAGGAAAAACCAAACCAAAAAACCATTTACCATCCATTTCTTAAATGAACACAATTTTTGTATCCAAATTCTCTGAGAAATTCTTTGAAAGCTGTGACTAGGAGTAATTCATCTGTGCCACCACACGTGTGAACACCAGCGACGTGGGACCCGCTCCAGATGGGAGCACGGGGGTCTGCACAGGTAAAACCATGTTCTCTTCTGCCAAGTTTAGCAGGGACGACATGGGGGATTTCTTTTCCAATGTGCCATAATCAAACGAAAGAGAAACTTGCCTATCTGCAGGGGTCATCCTGGTTTATTGACAAAAAAATAGTCAACTTTTGCCTGATTCTGGATTTGGTTGCTATGAAGCTGATAGGAGAAGCAGAACTGAAACTACTGAGAAAAGCTTCCTCTTAACCAAAAGATGTCAATGCCCTTTCAAACAAACACAGCACTACAGGTTTTATGTTCAGTTATCAAGAGCTTTATGTGAGCTCCTACTATTCAGTGGTTTCATCCTGCAATATTCCGTAATTACTCATTATTAGTATTCATGCACCCTTTCATTTGCCACTAAACCGGAGGAATCACTTGCCTTATCTGACCTGATCCCATCTGCACTCCCCAGCCGTGCCTGCAGTTCCTACCCACACGCAGTGCCTGGGCTGGCAAAAGCCTCCACCGTGTTTTCATTCCACTTGGGAGCTCACCCCACCATCTTCACTGCACAGGGGCTACCAGAGCAAACGGCCATAGGACTGGCTCCTACGGAGGGCAGAAAGTCTTTCCTTTATTCATCCCAACTCACTCTATTCTGTGGGAAGCTTTTCATGCAAATAAAAGCAAAACTCTGCTTTCTGAGAAGGGTTGAGTCAAGGACCAAAGCCACAGAGGCACATTGTTTGGGTTTTTTTAGGGAGGCGCGGATGGGGAAGAAGTAAAGACGTGATTAAGAAGTGAAGACGTGATTATTTGTAGTAAGTTTGTGTTCAGTCACAAGCAAACAATGTGACAATGCTAATCGGGTATAAGCAGATTTGCTTCTCCTTGCTTCTCAGGAAGGGAACTTTCAGTTTGCTCCCACAAATGCCTAAGCTCTTGAGAAACTTCCTGTGCACGAATAGCAGTGAAGACTTTTATACAACTTTAATTGCTAATACACTCAGCTGGCTTTCTGGAAAGGGCCAAAATATGTATCCACTGGGAATTGGCAAGCAATTTGCTGATAGCTCAACTACCAGCATTTCCGTGAGCACACCTGCTAACTCATATTTGTCAGATGCAAGGCTGTGAACACCCTGAGAGCATAAATCTTCCGATACATTTCAAAGCAGTTTGGAAAGGCTCCATATACTAATTCCTGGATCAGCTCATATTACTGTAACTACTGCTATTCCTCTCATTTCCAAATTTTCATCTCAAATAAAGGGATTGTTGTGACTCCTCGTGCATGGACAGCTCTCCCCAGCCTTGCTACAGAGATCACGTCTTTCTCTTCCTTGTGATCTGTCATCAGCAACAATTTCTCCGGAGATATTTGAGGCACATCACTCACTCAGTGGCAATGCAAGTGAATTACCAGGATCACCAGTGGTGTGTGTTTCTCTTCTGCCTGTACATGTACGTTCCCCACAACTAAGTGTTCCTCTGGCAAAATGCTTTCCTGCCACTTCTTATCTGCTTTTGGAGATGCCTTTTTTGACCAACTTGAGACTGTAAATGAACTGGGCAAGGCTCACTCCTCCTGATATACTTGAGGGGTTAAGCACAGTCAGGCTGCATTTTTGGTAACTAGTACAGGATTGAAAATAATGCCACTCAGTTCTTACTATTGACATAAATAACATTACTGAAGTACAGCACTCAGAGAAAGTGGCTCAATTAATTATGATGCAATTAATCCCATGGACTTGTGCACTGGGAAAACCTGTTTACTTCATCAGGGGCATTAATGTGAACAGAGCCATTTACTGATAATATTGAGTACTCTACAATTTTGAAAAGATTTGTATTTCTGGCTAATGGTTTGCAAATATCCAGTCTGCAACAGGTCAGCGGAGTACAAGTCTGTTATGAAAAGTAGAATTCGAACAACATTATCACATGGCTTTATACTTATATTGTGGTTTTAATATCTATAATATAACATTATGCATTTTTATAATTTTAATACATAATTTTATCTATTTCATATAAATTATGTTTACATAATATAAAAATGTATTGGTAAGAGGTGTCCAGGTTGACCATGAGAATGTCAGACTGAGTTTGGGACCTGAGGTTCTCTACCAGAACCAGGAGCAATAGGGATTTGGTGGCTAAACAGGACTCCAAGCCAGGGCTACATCAGATTCTTTTGGGGTACCAACAGCAGTCTTGCCACAGCGACAGGAGTTTGGTGCCAAATCAGCCTCCCTTGCTTGCTAAGAAGCAGAACAAATTTGTCTGCAGCAGGTACCGTGCTGCCAAACTGCTGCTGGTCCCTGCGTTGGGTCACCTCCTTGAGGCTGAGAGGTCCACACCACACGCTGGCAGCACTGGTCCCCCTCCAGCACAGGCGTCCCTGGAGTCACCCTTCTCTTAAATCCTCAGGTGGGAAGGAGGTATTGATTTACACATTCAAACAGGATGGTTGTAAAAAACCCAATTGGTCTTCACTGTTGCAGGTTTGCCCTTTACAAGTTGCCAAAACATGTCAAAGGAGAGAGTCCCATGCTGGGGCTGGAATACATGTACATGGACGCCCTGGCTCCGCAGTGGCAGCTCAGTAAATACCTCATCAACATGACACAGGGTGCTCTGGGACAAACACTGAAGCAGCTGTACGAGACGTACAAATCCGAGGCAAGTGATATTTAATTATCATTTTGTTGGTATGCTTACTTGATATTACATGCAAATGAAATTAAACCAGCCAAAATAAGCACGTAGAGGTATGGCTGGACCTGACCAACTAGATCTGCTAAAACGCGTCAACGGGAGTGTCTTGAGAGCTGGGCAGATTATTTGCAGTTTTGGCTGCAATTATAAATCATCCTCGAACTTCTAACTTCTAGTCAAGCCTTTCACACACTTAAAGTATTGCCCATCAAAAAAATGAGCGTTGGTACATAATCCCTTCGGCTTCTCTGCAATTCATGTTGAGCAATGTCTGAAGCTGTGAAGTGGCTGTGAACTCAGACCAGGGCCAGTGGTGACTATTACAGACACTCGTCCTAAGCCCTCCCATGTGCACGTGTTTCACGCTCCGTCTCAAACCCAATCTGGCTTTTGCTCTCCCCCCCTGAAATCCCTGTGATAGCTTCAGCAGTGATATGCTGCTTGCTAGGCCTTTTTTTCTCCCCACAGTGAGACACCTAATATATATTTGTGTGATTAAAAAATACCACAAGATCTGCCTATAGTTATTTTTTTACCATCTACATGGTCTTCTTGGGACTCTGGTGTGTCTTGGGTGTGTCTTTGCATTCCTGCTGTGGGCTAGTGGTAGGGTGTTATTAATTTATACATAGAAGAGATTCCCAGAAGTCAGTCAAATATTGGCAATCCAATCAACTGTCCTATTCCAGGTCTCACTGTAATTGTAATAAACTGTTTACAAACTCAAAGTACATCGGGAGGGGAAACATGTCCCAACTCCTTTGAAGTTCTCTATTCGGCGGGAATAAGGTGCGGCCATATGCAAATATTTTGCAAAAAAGCAATAATTGCTTGTCCTTCATAAGAACACTTGTCATGTCTATTTTTCCTCAGCAAACATTTTCACTGTATCTGGTTGCTGAATCAGAGAGAGGCACAAAAAATGGGGGGACGACACACTTCTTTGCAAGCAAGTGCCCACTAAACCCATGTAAATTGTCTTGGTGAGCATATTCAACCTCTTGAGGAAGGGCTACTGCAATGATTGAGAGAAATTCCACTTTATATTAACCAGGACCCTTCAGATTTATTTTACTGTAACTTCTGCAGAGACTGTGTCAGCTGAACTGGGAGAACGATTAGGCTCATGATGTTCTCACAGAGAAGTCCTGAATTGGTTCTTCTGTTCCCAGCAGAAGATGTTCACTTAAATGCCTTCCTTTTACTCAATGTGATGTTTCAGAAATGTGTGTTTTCCTGCAGAGGAACAGCATTGCATATGCGATATACAATGATGAGGTCCCTGAAGCAGACTCCGACGGATGGAAAAAAGGACATACCAAAGGTATAGGGAGAGTCGCAAGCTACTATTTTCTCCTTTCCAAAGTTGTGGATAGCATCTACTTGTCTGTTTGGCTATCTGCATATCTAAAATTCCTGCCTAAAGCAAAACTGGAGAACGATCTGCATGATGCGTGGTTTGTTGTATAGTTATATATGCTGCAGATTCTGTTTTGGTTTTGCTATGCCTGCGCTGTGTTGAAGAACTCTTAGGGCTTATGGACCCTTTGTTTTCAAGAGTTGAAACTCATATCACTCCTTTCAGCGAGTACAGACCACGTTCTCCTGAGCTTAATGGCAACAGCAGTACAAGATGTGAAGGGAAAGGCATCCTAAACATAAACTCCTCCAAACTCTGTCTCTCTGGGGCAAGTGAGTGCTGCCAAGATCATGGAAGCGCTGAAGTATGTAGTTAAAGGAAAGCAAGACTTCAAATAAGTATAAACTTCAGTGGAGGTCTAAACATTCCCTTGAAGCAGATGGGGTTTGCCCAGCCTGACCCTCGGATGAAGATATTCTGCAGGGCTGTATTTCCAGGCTGCAGCAACGGGGACAGCTCGGGAGCCATGCTCCTCCCCAGAGCACCCTGCTGCAGGGGGAGGCATAGCCCATCTCTCTGCCACTTTCCCGTGGAGGAGAATTTGGTCTGGGGAAGAAGACACAGTGCTGACAGAGTGTTTCCCCTTACACAGTGAATATATGAACTGAAGGAAAATGAGCAGTGGAGAGAGGCTCACAGCCACTAAATCATCAGATTTTTTGAAGATAACGTTTGAGCAGAGAAAGAGAAAAGGTTTTGAAAAGGTATTTTTTTCAAAAGTGGTGACAGTTTGAGTTAGGATATGCAGGAGAGAATTAATGCAATTTTAATACAATATTAGTGTCTCCTATAATCTCTTAATCTACTCTAGAGCCAGTTTACTGTAGACATTAATACACAGAAGCGTGGTGTCTGCAGTAGTAAATCCACAGTAGGACCCAGCTGTACCATCTCAGGGCTTTTTCCCCATTAATTCACTTGCAGTAACTTTTCTTTGACAGGATTTCTGCTCTTGGACAAATCACAAGGCTTCTGGGTCATTCACAGTGTGCCACTGTTTCCTCCCAACCCTGAGGACGGTTATGGGTATCCAGCTACTGGGGAGTCCTACGGACAGACAGCCATCTGTGTAACCTTCAAATATGACCAGTTCACAGAAATAGGTATGAAAAGCTTCTCCCTAAGAAAGCCTTTGCCCCGCCACACCTTTCTGACTGCTATTCTTGAGGCTTTGCCTCCAAAATGTCTTGTTCTTGTCCTTCATTGTCATTTTGGGAAACCAAGGGGGGCCTGGAAAAAGCGTTCTTGGCTTCAGTTATGTTTATCCAATGATTTCCTGTGTGAATGTGGGAAAATCACTCTTCTACTCTGTCTCCATCTCCCCATGGGGACTCTTAGGATAATAATAGTCACAAGTGCATATCACAGACTCAGTCCATGCATACAAAATGCTTTGGAAAAATAAGGTTAATAATTTTTAACAGTAACAGCTCATTCAGCTGCAGTCATCTGCAGCTCTGAAAATGTAAGGCAACCACTGCTTGAGCTGAAGTAGTAGCCTTGACATGTCAGAAATATGAAGTATGGAATAAATATCACCCATAATTTCCCCAGGTACCTTTGCCACATAAAATACCAATACTAGAAATAATTAAAAAATGAAATCTATGCCCATAAGATCCAGAACAATCTGACAGTAATATCTGGTACTGGAATCCTGAAAAAGGACTATCAAAAGGCATTATAAGAAATCATACTGGTACGTTCCTTAACGCTTTTCACATTGGTTTTTACTCTTTTCTGAGTTACAAGCATCAAATGATATTACTGAAATACATAAGCTGTGCAAATGGCCAGGCTGGCCCCACCCCAGAGCTATCTAAACCAGGTTCCTGTTTGTGGAAGCGCATCTATGCATGTGTTTAGGGAAAGAGGACAACAAAATGAGAGGCATACAGTAATGCTTTTCCTGCTCCATCCTCCCAGCTTCTGGTAAACTGTGGTTCAGGGATTTCCTGAGCTGGAAAGACTGGAAAGTTCCTGATGGACTGGTCTTCCATGAACTCATCTAATGAGCCCATTTGTTCCCTTGCTCTTTACCATATTCATGGCAAGGACTTCTCCAGTTAAGCCGCACACTGTACAGAAAAGTAATTTTCTTCTGCTAATTCAGTCCAGACGCTGAAAGACAAGCTCTGTTCTCCCTAAAACCAAACTAGACCCTTTGGCAGCTCTTCTGTTTGCATTTGGCTTGGCAACTGTAACTGACTGGAAACTACTCCTGTAAATATGAACAGGCTTGAATTTACTGTGCCATCTGAGTGCTGTGCGCTTACAAGCTTGAAGATGAGCATGGATGGAAGTGGCAGTGGACTGAGACCACCCGTTAACAGTTCTGCGAAGAATAATGAGGTGTAAGTGGAAAAACCTGAGCCTGCCTTCCCAGCCCATCTACATGCTGCAGCACCATCAGAATACAAAGCAATTAAACATGTTTTTCGTTTTTGGTTTTTTGGTTGCTAAAATAAGATACTTTGACACTGAACTCCTCCAGGAGACAAGCTATGAAGATTAAGGATTTAGGTTTCCTTTCCAAGGCAGAACTTCACTCTCTTTTTCCTTTGCTTTAACCCATTTTAATTCTGCATGTTTTCATGTCTTTGGGTTTTTCTCAGACCAACAGATGCTGAGTTATAATCCAGGGATCTACAGCTGTTCCATCCCTAACATCTTCCAAGATGATCTCCCAAACCTGCAGAAGCTCTGTGATGGGTCCAGGCTGCCCTCGGTCCCCTTGCGCCACCTTTCCAAACTCCAGTCAGCTCATGGGGAAACCTTTCTCCACTTTGCAAAGTCACACTTGTACATAGATGGTAAGGGAATCTTTTGCTCTACCTAACGCACATTCTCAAGCAAGTAACAGGAGATTAATATGGTCTTTGACAATTAGTATTTTCTTTGAGGGGAAAAAAGAGGTTCAGCTTCGGAAATAAATGTAACAGAGGGCAGGCAAAGGTGTCCTGTCATAATGTTCTTTCAGCCCCACAAAGCAAAAAGCTGTCTGATTCTTCAAACAACTTCTTAAGGTGTTCAGTAATGGGATTTTCAGAATATTTATTTCCTGCTATTCAACAGTAAAAACAAAGAACAAAAATGGGGTTTGAATCATCTGCTTTCTTTTGTTCAAGAAGGCTTGAAAATTTTTTTCCTTTTGTTTCTTTTCCTGCTGATTGTCTGTAGCAGGTTTTCCAGGAGAAGGAGAAAATGTAGAAATGAACTTCTGAAACAAAAGTCAAAATAAGGGGAGGGGGCAAAATGCCTTCTGCCCCACTTTATGCATTGGAACGAAACGAGTCTAGTTTAGGTGATGCTTTTCAGTCCCCTCTTAAATGAAGGAATGTGAGAGACTAATTTCCCACACCCTGTGTTATTCCACAGATATCTATGTGGCCTGGGTGGCTCAGGAGCTGAAGACTGATTTGTTGGCTGAATCCTGGCAGCATTCCGGCCAAAAACTTCCCTCAAATTGCTCTCTCAGCTACTACGTCTACAACATAAACCTAATAGGGACGCCATTGAATTCCACCTTTTATTCCATTAATGATCATTCCAAATGGGCTGTTTCAAAGGAATACAAAGATCAGTGGACCTGCATTGGAGACTTAAACCGCGCTGCTGAGCAAGCCTGGCGAAGCGGTGGGTTCATCTGTACGCAGAACGAACACATCTACAAAGCCTTCAGACATTTAATAATCCACTATGAAAGTTGCACCGATGCTTCCACGTTGATATAGTGAACCATTCCTCCCAAATAGTGCAGCCCCTCTTTACATAGAAAGTGTAAGGAAGATCTCTCTTAAACTATATTTTCATTCTGAAAAATGGCCCTGTGGGTCAGCAGATGTGTTAGACCTTAACCTTGTTAGCTATAAAAGCAGACAGCTTGCAGGTAAATTATGGCTGTTTTTCTCTGGGTGCTGGACCAGCAGGCTCTGGGTGCGCTGAGCCACGCTCTGCTCTCTGCTTGGCTCTCGGCCGAGCCATTGCTGCTCAGGGCTGCACCAAAGCACATGGCTGTGAGCGACCATGCACAGGCATCCCTGGGGGAGCTTGTGAATGATGCTGGACATGGGATGGGAGGAACAACAGACATCTGTCTCATTAGCTAGGTTGTCAGGGCTGGGCAGTTAGCAAGAGAAAAGTATCCCAAAACGCTTCAAAATTGCCTCGCGACGGTCGAGATCAACCACAGCATTTCTGCTCAGTTTGGGGTGAATCTCTTAAAGAGCTGACATAATTGGATACAGACAGGGAGACAAGTAGATTTGTGGACAGGAAGGCTTCATTTTTACTTGATTAATTTTTAGAGAAGAAATGAGCTTTAAATCATTTGTAACCAATGGCTTGGGAGTATTTCTAGTGCTTTTATTAATGTACTGCAATCTTATAAACAAATAAAGATGTCCAAAATATGAATAAGTAAAATAAATTACGAGCGAAAATGGTCTGTTTACAGTCTCCCTCTTCCATCTTTATAGTTATTTGTGGTTGGTTACAATGTTTTATGGCTGCCAAAGGAAAAACGGAGACAATTAGGGGAAAAATTAAAAAGGAAAGAGAAGAAAATATTTGAAGGAAGATGTGATTTCACGTACGTTTTCGCACTACAACAAATGTGGCTGTTAATTTCCAATACCTCCAGTCTCAGGCTTAGGAGCTGAAGTTTGCATGGACTTGCTGTAAAGACAGAGCTAATGTGCAAAATCCTGATGCACTCTTGGGTTCAGATTTCAAAAGTGTATCTGTATTTAATATGTTCCTAAATATTTTTATAGGGTTGTATCTCACTTTATTTTTTTGTTCTGAATTGCTAATATAAACTCCAGTGTGAAAAGTTGGCTGTCCTGCTAACGTTTCTGTTTTGCTGTGTTTGTAGTCCATACCACTGATTCTCCACAACAGGGCCTTAAAAGAAAGTAGATATAAAGAAATGCCCTACAACCGCAAGAAGCTGTCGAAGATTTCCTTCCCTTTTCACCCTGAAAAAGCAGCCAAGCAACAAAGTGTACAAAGTACCAAACAAATTAATTTCAGAAAACATTTGTGGATGCTTCTTGAAGAAATAAAAATAATAGATCTGGCCTGCCTAATGAGGATAACTGTCCAGGAATGGATTTTATATTTAATCGATCTCGATTGAAGGCAAACCCAAGACTCATAGCTCAGTGAAAATATTGTTGATAGTTTAGATATTCTGCACAAAACAGGACTTTTTCTTTTCCCTGCATATGACCAAATAACATTTGAAAAATAATTTGCTTGATAATGTTTTTTCTCTGATGCTTGTCAAATTGTTTTACATATCTACTTTTCATTGTTTTACTAGCTGTGGTCAAGCAACACCTATTTGTGGCAGTGACAATTGCCCATGCCACTGAACGCTGAGCAGTGGGATGGTAGGGCATCACTCACATAAGCCAAGATAAAATTAATTTCTCTTGTCCACCTTTTCATGGCAGACACTAACCCAACCTGTCTGAACTCTTCTATCTTGCCCACCCATGACCTCAGTGTACAGGAACAGCGAGAAATCCATCACTGGAGACGCTGCTGGTGAGGTGCATCACCGGGCACCTGGACCTATGGCACAACCTGCATTTCTTATTGTGGATACTCAGCCGCAGCATTTCAGTTGCAGAGTTCAATAGCAAAGAGTCTCCATCCACCAACTGTCACAGCAGTGTTGCTACAGCCCTGCTCCCCGGGCTAAAAATCAACAGTCCATCACTTGACTTTAAGTGCTGATCATTATTCTTAATTATTTGATCAACTGATAGCTGTCATAAAGCTTCACAAGACTACTTACAACATTCCTCTTCCATTATACCCAAGATTGGTAGCCTCCATTTCAGCTGTTACTGAAGAGGCATGAACAGCAGTGGGAAGATGGAAACAGTTGTACCATACAACATTACAGGCACCTAAATAGCCAGGTTGTGCAGACACTCATTTCAGTGGTGTAGCAATAAAAAGGCTGCAGTTCTGGTTCTCTCATTTTTTGACTGTAAACAGTTTTAATTCAGTTTTGCTTTTGTTGTGTAACTTCCATATTTGCATATCCAGGTATTTCTACTACACGCATTATGAAACATGGGCAGACTCTTTGTTTCCCAAAAGAAGCTGATAATCAACAGGATAAACTATACAGATTTGTAAAGGGGTTGTAACTCAGGCTTCCTGTGCAAAGGCAAGACCACATGCCACTTACTCAACTTCATATGCCCTCACATCATGCAGCGTGATGAATCGCTGGTGTGAAATATTTATTTTTGCATATTTTCTATCTATTCATAGAGTTTTTAGTTTTAAAATGTGATGGTTTTTTTTCAAAATGCCAAATGCTCAACAGACACCTGCCTGTCCTAGTGACTCTGTGCTGCCTGCGCTGCCCACTGCAACCCTTTTGATTGGGCAGACCTTCTCCTGCAGAAGGGGACATCTGGTGCTGGCCCCTCTGAGATTTCAGGGGGACCTGCCCAGCAAAGCTGATCCTGCAAAAGTGCAGAAGTCTTGGTCCCTAGCATGGAAAGGAGAGAAGGCTGGTCTTTCATCTGGAAACCCAGAGTCTCTTCTCCTCAGCATGCAGGTATGGCTATTCTGACCCTTGGGCTCTGTTCTAGTAAGACCAAATGAGGACATTTATTATACATGAAAATTGTTTGCCAAGGGAGTAGGAGAGGCCAAAAGCAGACATTATTAATCCACTAAACATTACTGTACTGCTGCCAACTTTGTAACAAACACAACAGTAGGGATTGTTGTTTGGTATAAATTGCCTTGTAATCATTTCCACAAGCCGAGACTCGGTCCCAACATGCCTGACAAGCTCGCAAGGGGCAAGAAATTCAAATACAGCCTCTCAAAATACATGCCTGCCACTCGCTCACCCTCCAGGACGTCTCCTACCCTCACCACGGCCACTGCCATCCCACAGCAAGGGCACAACTCTGTCTCCTTGCCACTGCTCAAAAAAATTCCTGATGATTTTCCTGTAAACCCCTGTATCCCCACAGATGCTTCTATAACACTGGTAATTGTGGATCGTTATGGTAGTGGTTTGCTTGTTGGAAGAGTGCAATTTTACAGAGACTTAATGCAAGAGGTCAAAGGATTAGACATAAGCCTCGCTAGAAGAAAAGCTAAAAAAAAAAAAAAAAAAATTGCCTGTGTGCAGTTTAATTACAGCTAGGCAATTACAATACTGGAAAGCTGGCACAGGCATTGCAGCCTGAGCCTGCTTCAGAGGGCAGCCTTTATGGTGGGATTGCTGCTGGTGTCTCCACAACAACTGAAAATGTACTGAGCCCTCATTATGGGTGTGATAAGCAATGTATTGGAGAATTTCTCAAGGACACCTGGGGCTCCATGCCAGCTATCTGCCAGTACGTCATGGAAAGCTTTGGGAGAAATGTCTCTGAGTGAGCTGGGAACCTTCCCTTCTCCAAGGCATGCTAGCTTAGCCTGGCACTTGGACTTGTCACAGAGGTTCACAGGTATATTTCTGAACCACAGCAAAGTCTGCTTCAAAGTGGGCTAGACTGAACTTTTAAAAAGTACAGAAGTCCTGCAAAGCCCAGGGGTGTTTGCTCGTTTCATTGTCAGTAATGCCCATTCTTCCAGCTATCCTTGCAAACTATGCACGCTGCTCCCCTCTCGGCACTCTTTGTGTAGTTTTCTGATCTCAAAACAGGAAGTTTCCAGTAAACGCATCTATTGTAAGTGCCTGTGTCAAACAGGGCTTCCTCAGCTTGCCTGCGGCGTGAAGGAAGAGGGTTATTTTTGCAAAGACATATGGGCCTCTCTCATCCCTCTCTCCAGTTTAAATATATAGACTTCTGACTGTAATGAAATGCTCAAGAACATCATTGTGAGAATTTGGTTTAATGTATCAAAGCATCCTTGGTGTTATTAGCATAGTCACGTAATTATCCCCAGAGAAACTTACACCATATGTTAACGCCCATGAATTATTGTGTGGATCTCTTTTATAACTTTATTTCCAGTTTCTGGGAAAAATACATCACTGGGCACTTAGTATAGTAATTGCTTCAGAACGTGTAAGCTGCCGCCCTGGGTAAAATGTTCGGGAGGCAAAGTGGTGTTGCCAGCGTTTTCTAAAAGCTTGGTGTAAGCCAAAGCCTAACTGTGCTCAGAATGTGATGCAAGAATCCAATGCACCTCTTTCATTTCACAAGAGGTTTCTTAAAAAGACAGGAAGTTAAAAATGAGAATGGAGATTAAAAGAAATTTATGTTAGGCAAAGTGAGGAAAAAACCCCCTTGTAGCAGGGAATACATTCTTCACAGTACAAGGCAGAGAGCCTGATCTGAAATTTCAAGCTAGGATATCAACATCAGTGTTTTCTAGATATCCTGAGTAGCTTAGCCATATCTGACACTTTTCTATTTAGACTGGAGATACCAGATTAAAGGCCTAATCCACCTTATTTTCTCACAATCCTTATGAACTTGGCATGAATGCAGTAAAAGAAGCTGCATATGAACTCAGAATTCAGTTGTAGCACTTTCAGATCTTGGCCTCAGACTGCAGCTAGCTCATAATATCATTTTTTAATGCAGGCCCATTGTATGCTTATCTTTATGGTTTTTAACTGATTTATCCCAGTATTAAGAACATGCTATCCTATGCATGTTTGATATGTTCATTTTGCTCAAACTGTTAAATACAAAACATTAGGATGTGAAAAAATATGTCTTACTTTTTAAAAGCAGCTGGGTTACACTTCTACTCAAGTGATTTTAGTAAATCCTCTCGATTTTATTTTTCCGGTTGAGTTTGTTTGACATTTCTACACAAGGTATCTGGTGACTATTCTGATTCTCCCATAAGAGAGATAAAAGTAAGGAATGTTCTTCCCCTCCTCTGATCACTTTGTAGCTTGGGAACGGTAAACTGATACTCAAATATTCAAAGTGTTACCGGAGCAGAGCACAGTAATTAATGTTGCCAGCTAGAGTGCTGGCAATTGCTACAAGTGGTTCACTGTAGTACACTTGTACTAGCATTGCCTAATTTATTATCATAGAAATTTTGCATGCAAATGAGCCACACAGTTGTGCATCATAATACTGTAACCCAAAAATCTGTCTTCACATGTATTAGTGCCCGCAAATAAACATGTCACATTACAGCAGTAGTTTCCCCATTACATTCCAAAACCTGCCAAAATCTCACTAAAAGCCTTATCATCAAGTGTTTTCTTTTTGTTCCTTAATTCTGACTTTCTAAAGTGTGAGACTATTTACCTCCAAGGCTTTTTTGTGTCTGCCTTTTTTCAGGTTTCCTTTTTGGGCTAAGGTTCTGCCAGCCAAAAATCAGTATTTCTCTTGCTATAGTGCAGTTTTTAAAAAGTATTTTTGCACTGGTATGTGTATGCTCAGCACCACTGTCCACCACTTAGTTGAGGACTAAAAATGCCCAGCCCAGTATGCATTTCAGGAACTGTTTCCTTCCCTGCTCTGAAAGCTGCTCCATTTCACATACTGTCGGCATCTTTTGCTCTCTTGCTTTCTAACTACTCCAGATATTTCTTTCGTGAAAGTCAAGGTGAGAATGAGGGAACTGACAGTTTTACATGGGACATTTTGCAAGGAAAGACCATGGAAGAAAAGCTGCACAGCAAATAGGGACAATTAGTACAGTTGTGTTCCTAGGTGCCTACCAACCTGCTCTCCTCTTTACTGCCAAAAGATGTGAAAAACCAGAGAAATGGGAGCAAAGAGAGCCTGCAGGAGAAATGGAGACGAGGGAACAAGACAACTGAAAGTGAGCAAGAGAGAAAAAGCAAAGGAAAAGCAGTAGGAACATTAGAATGGGTGACACCAGGGAGGTCAGAGACCTTGAGTTTGATGACAGAGAACCACTAGGAGTTAACAGTGAAGAAGTTAATAGGATGTTTCATTTACTATGATAGTTACTTAACATTTATCCATTTTACAGATACAGCCTCCATAGGCTATACCACAGAGAGATAAAAATGAAAGGCATAAACTGAAGTGACTTAGCCAAGTATTTTAAAAAAAAAAAAAAGAAATCAAAACAAACCAACAGCCAGAGAGAAAGTCACTACCTGTCTGTTGCCAAACCTACAAGAGGTGGGGCAAGGCAATGTCAAAAGCATTGAATGTGTAAAACTAGGAGGGAGAAAGTCATAAGCCAAGCTAAATAGTTTGAACCGCACATATTTGAACACCATGCTAAACCATTTTTTTAAAAAGAAGGAAGCTACTATTAAGGTGTAAAGCCAATACAAAAAAGATGCAAAACACTCCCAAGAGTAACTGCGGATCATTTCATTACGGATTGTGACACTAAAGCTAGCTTCATTCATTCTTGTGGCATTGAGACAATTGCAGGCAGAAAAGTAAATACAAATACAAAAGAATGTAAACAGAACATAAATAGTGATAAGCAAGCTGATGCCTTTAGCTCTTTGCTCTTGGGATTATTACAGGTGTATCTACAACATATGGTCGTTTATTCTCAGGCAAAAATCAAGCTTAGTTTAGAAACCTCCCCAGTTTTATATTTTCTTTGGTTTCATCTCTGATCCTACTTTGCTCTCCAGCACTAAAGAAACCACCACTGGTTTAATACAGTTGTTTCCCAATGCACTGAGCCAAAATCGGCAAGCATTCCTAGATATTACTTACCGTCACTTGGCTCATGGTGGCCTGCTGTTTTGTCACCGCCCGGTCTTGGATCCCACAGAGGAATAATGGCAGTATAGAAGCTGTAGCTCTATAAAAAGTGTCATCTTAATATCAGAGGAGGAGCTAGGCATAAGGGGTTGGCTTCACAAATGTAAATATTTCATAATTTATTTAGTAACGTGGCTTTTCTTTTCCCCCCAGGCAAATGCTTTAATAAAGGAATAGGTCTACTGCAACAAAGGAAACAACAGCAAAAATAGAGACAAGGACACATCCTTACCCTGTTAATATCAGTGGGAATTTGCCTTCATCTTCAGTGGGAATAGAACTTCAAAGACACAGGAATCATCCATAAAACCTGAAGGATAAAATCTGAACCTTTCATGGTCTATGACACAAAGTGTGTTTAGAGGATGGCAGTGTGGTCCTGACACGGTGGAAATGTTCCCAGCAAGCGTTTCATATCCTTGGCTGGACCACAGCCTTGTCCCCAGAGCTGCCAGGGTGGCTGGTAGGACAGATGTCAGAGAGGCCATGTGCAGGGGCAGTTTCTTTGGCAGAAGAACCTCTCTGAGGCAGGACCATGCAGGACCTGGGCAGAAATGAATCTCCTCCTGACTGTCTCTCTTGCTGTTCATGGCGTTACTTTCAGTGCCCAAATCAGGTAGAAGTGATATCCCCACCTTTAGAGGTTTTATTTTTTTTTCTATCTCAGTAATTTAAGACATTCTTTCAAAGCCTGTCTCTGGCAGAATGAAGACTGAAAGCTGTGTCTCCTCAGTCCTACCTTGCGTTGTCAGCACTGAGGAAGATGAGCAGTGTGGACAGAAAGAATCTTTTCTTCTCCAGGGAGATTCAAGGTCTCCCTCGAATACTAAGAACACATCCTGGGTGCATTCTGCCTGCTAAATACTGCGAAAAAACAACATGAGAAAGCCAAGATGAGGGAACTCATTCCCAAGCATCTCTGTGGGTCTTGTTTTGGTACTGGCACTGTACAGCAAAGTAGAAATTAAAAGAACAGAGGTACCATTCTTCTGCTAACAGCAGAATTAGTTTCCCTCTCTTTCCTTTGGATGACTCCTCATGCTTTTTCCATTCCCAGGATTGCATAATAAGGCACAGTATCAAGTCACTGTATGATAATGTGCATAATGTACAACCTGGAGAGGTTGTTACACTCCTGATGGGTGAGTTCATTTGCCGCAGAAACACGCAGGTCTTCATAGTCCTATTTTAGCTGTTTAAGTAAAAGTCTCCTCTGCCCTTCATTATTTGTCACCAAAATAAGTCTGACAACATAGACCCTTGCAAATGAACCAAATTCCAAATAATGGCAGGTGTTTCAGGAAAACGTTCCGTGGGAGTGTGTACCCTAGCTAAGGCCTCCTCATTAATTTCAAATGATATCTCATACGGGATCTGCACCACCAGCCCACTGCAGGACATATCAAGAAAAAAATTACATTTTCAGAAAAGCTCCTTTAAAAGAAATATGTTTACCATATGCTAGTGTGTCTGTGTACTATATGGCAATGATTTTCAGTCCCTGGGTGTAGAGAGGTCCATGGACAACCTTTAAGAAAGCCACAAATATGACTACAAAATACAAGTTCACACATATTTTCCATACATTAAATTTCTTGAGGAAGCCTGTGCCTCTACTAGAAAACTACAGGGAAATTTCAAAACCTGTGCTTTTTGCAAGTCAGACCTATATTGTACATCAAAATATGCAGCTGGGGTTTTGTGGGGTTTTTTGAGAGAGAGAGGATCCAGCAGGAACAGAGAACTTGTGGTTTCAATATTTGTTTTCAATAAAACGCAGTATTTCTTTAATGCTAAATTCCTTTGGTTTCCAGTGCCCTAATTTTTAACAATCAGCATGTATACAATCGGTCTAAGAAATGATGAATGAAGCATGTGGTTTGGCTGCTTTGAAAATCATATAATAATGCTATTTGAGTTTGTGGGCTTAGCTTGGTAGCCCAACTGAAATGACTGTCAGCCAGACAGATAGTGCAGTAAAGGTGAAACACAGTATTGCAAGTAAGTAACTGTCATTATTTCATGGCCCCTGTCTTCTCTGGCTGTATGAGCCCAGTGTTTTGTGGGACCAAGTGACACTCTTAAACAGAACAACCAATTTGGTTACATTAGGTAAACCAGTGTGGTAAAGGCAAAGTGAAACTGAGCAGCTTCAAGGTCCTTCCCACGTATACCATGGGCATGGTATCTTCCCCAAGCAAGGGAGATTTCAAGGGCTAACAGCATTTGAAGTAAGTCTAGTGTGATTTAAATGTGGTATTGTATGAAGCATGACAGTAAGATTCAACTAAATAAAAAACTAGAAGGGTGTTACTCTGAACAAATTTATGAATCCACTGCACAAAGTAATACTTATTTGTGCAAAGTCTTCAGGAGAAAAGAAATATGTTTCTTCTAAGAAGGTGTAGGTGTGGCTACTATAGTGTACCAAAAAGATTAAAAAAAAAAAAAAAAACCAAAAAAAAACCAACACAAAACTGTTGATGCTGTGTTCTTGTTGTGTTTGAAGTAATAATTAGAGTCTGGCGTCAAGTTTGAATGATAACTATTACTTTCTTCACACAGATTTTCTAAGCTTGAGAGACCAGTTTTCAAAAGCTCTCTAGCAAAGCTATTATGTTACCAGTATTACTCCATCAGAAGAAACTGTTAAAGGATGATCAGAACTACTGAGGGCGAGTCCTGGTTTTCCAGTATCTTCTCAGGATTGGGCTTCAAAAATGAAAGTCAGCTTTTCTGGCAGTAAGCTCTCATAATTACAACTGAAAATGATGCAACTGGCAAATTCTCAACTGCCTTGGAAATTGGACCTAACGCATTCAAAGCATAAGCCTTTAAAATATTTCACACATAAACACTTTTTGCCAATATTCTCAATTAGAAATCATGTTTTTGTTCTTAAAGAAAAAAACCCATGCTGTTTCTTTCATTGCTGATGCAGTTTTGTATCTGTTACTGCTTTGAATTCTCTGTTTGAACACTCCCAGAAGGCAGTTGTCACTGCAGATGCCCCAGACTCTGCCAGACGATTGGCTTTGCAGCTCGGCCAGTTCCCTCCATCATAGGTATTAGACACCCCAGCTTACTTCACCGTGACTCCAATGCGTGTTTTTTTGTTCTTCAGGCTTATTAAAAAAATAACTCTTGGACTGAAAAGGAAGCATTTTTACCAGAACAGATATTTGGATTCCTTTTACTCCAAACTCCCAGAGCACCGTGTCCCAGATGGAAAAGGATTCCAGTAAGTTTTGTGTATGGATGTATGAACACACTACATATAAAGAGAAAATTCCAACTGAGGAGCTCTAATACTGTAAGATAAAGCATTCAAAACTGAGGAAATATAGAACTACCTTTGCCTGTACAGCTTTGATTCGGCCTGTGTATGGCTATCCTTTACAATTGGACCATCTTCCGTTTCGTGTAGAAAATCTACAGCTTTCTCAGATGAGTTGGGTTTTTGCTGCTTTTTAATCCTTTTTATTAAGTGTAGAGTCTTCTGGTATTATTTATTGCTCACCAGCCAGCTCCGTCCCAGAATCTAATTCTGTCATGGGAGTTTTATATGTTTAGCTCCCTGAAGTATTACGGTTCTCACGTTTGGTCTAGGATATGTAGTGTGGTACAAATAAGATGTATGCCTGTGGGTGGAGGGACAAAGAGTATTTACTATTAACAGACTCAAACTGTTCACTTCCTTCCTTCTGTGGGTTCCCTTCCAGTATACTACAGCAAGTTCTGCTCCTAAACAATTTTTCTGAGTTTAATATATTATTAGTCACAAGATTATACTGGCTTCATACTACGCCTTTACCCAGTAACAAAGCTTTTCTTAAAACCCGTTGAAATGCTTTTCACCCTAAATACATAGTTTGATTTCTGCCACACAGTCCTCTACTAGTACCATACAAACGTTATGTCTTTTCCAAATAACAGTAGGTGGAAACTTGGTTGGAGAACACACTGGACCATCCAGTAGCATTACAGTTTTAGGCAGTGACTGTTAAAAATTCTTAGAAATGTAAGAAGTATTTAAAGGCCAGATGGTTCAGGAAGCTAACAGGAGATTAATTGGCACCAAAAAGAGTGAAGAGGGTTATCTGCTGCAGCTTGCTTTTTGAAATAAGAAAAATGGAAAGAATTTATGAATGCAAACATGAAGAGGACAGCACTTTTCAAAGAGTTTTGAACTACAGAGAGTTGTGGAATGCTTGCCTCTTCCTAAGGCAGGACAATAGCTAGAAATACAGCCAGTAGGTGAGGGTACTAGACTGACATCTCGCCTGAAACAACAAAATTACCTTATTTAATTTCTGCCAACAGGCATAATGGAATGAAAGATCTTGAGCCCAAAGGAAAGCAAATCATTGTGTCCCCAAAAAGATGGACTGCTTCCTCACGAGATGGTGTAAAGGACAAGCTGCTTTCCATGCACAGCTGCAGGGGTGCCCAGAGAAACAACAGCATGGTCAATGGATGCGGTTCGTCCTTTTCAGGGAGGCAGTCTGTTCCCAGGACTAGCAAGCAAAATACAGCTGAACGAACAAGTGAGAACAAAATTTTAAATATCAGACTCACACTGGATAAAAGCCTAGAAAATTATACATTTAGTTGTAAAAAAAATCTAGAGTGACATGCCAAAAATCCTCAACAGAGACCTGCAAAGAGACTACAATCATCTGAGCAGTATAGTCTAGTTAAGTTTTTAAAAGGTACAACAGACTTTGGTCTTGATAAATTACTTGTGTACAGGATCTAGAGCAGTTTTGTTGGGATCTCCAGCAATGCCATTGCTCTGTCTCTCAACGATTCTGTGGTTGGCATTGTATCAACAACATCAACCCTGCAGGTTGTGTAACAAGATAATGATGCCACCCTTAGGGATGAAGGTGGAGGTGCCGGTAAGATGACAAAGTCCCGCCACCCACATACAATAAGAAATAATTGAGATTAGGTGAGGCTGCAGTCAAACATGAAACATTAAAAATACTGTTTATTAACAATCACAGAACCAATTAAACTGAATTTATATAAACTATTTAACTAACAGATTAGAAAGACTGAGGTGACCTGTGTGATCTTCTAGTCTGACTTCCTGTATAATGGAGAGATTTCCCTGAACTAGTTCCTGTCTGCACTAGATTGTATCATTTTAAGGGGGAAACATCACATCTTGATATAAATATCAACAGAAAAGTTACCATAATTCTTGGTAACCCTCTCCATGGTTAATTATGGGTAACTATAAATTAAGATCGCAGGTCTTGGATCTTTGTCTGCTAGAGCTAAGCCATGTATTTTTAAATGGATATTTACTACATAGAAAGGTATGTAAAGGGCCCCTATTAACTCTCTCTTTGATAAGCTAAATAGGTGGAACTCCTTGAGCCCCACATTAGAAGGAGACTATCCTAATCCTTTAATCATGTCTCATGTCTATTCTATGAAATCCCTCTAATTTTTCACCACTCTTTTTGAATTTAGGACACAAACCCCAGGTACAACATTCCAATTTGCCTTCCATCAGTGCCAGATAGAGAGGAAGTATAAATCTCTCTGTTCTTTCTCAGTATTTACTTGCTTGGGCAATCAAGAGTCAGATTCCCTGTTCTAGTCAGCCTGTCAAAGAAGTAGCAATTGTGGCCTACTGGTCTCCAACTCCTTTTCAGCAACCCTGCTTCCCAGGAGAGGACTCCCCATGAGACTTGCTGGGCCCTTGTTTTTCTTTCTGGAATACATGTTATGCTTATCTATCTGTAGAAGGGAAAAATGCTTTCACACTAATTTCGTAGAAGAATAAGGCACAGAGGGACTTAGCAGAGGTTACCATGAAATATTTGTGAAGAAGGAAACTGAGGACAAGACAGGTCTCCTGAATCCCTACTGGCACTAGTACTGCACATTTACATATGAAGTTGAATTGCAGAGGCCATGACCAGATGCACTGTCAGCGGATAGATACAATCCTTGTATCAGACTGAATGCTGTCATTTCTTTTCAGATGCATTTAAAACTTCCCTGGTGAACAGGGCTTGAATCATTCAGCCTAACCTTCTCCTGCCAAAGGTAACCATGTCCTACCTTCTCTTTCATAAATAACCTCACACAAACTTGGGAAATAAAATATTTTCCCAAGCAGGAGGAAAATATGATCAGATTGGAAATGCAGACAAAGGAAAATATTATCTTAGATAATTCTTCCTTGTTGTCTTTTACAGTAACTTCTACTGAAATGGTGCTTCTGAGTTGATTCTGTCCTCTGTCTCCTACTGTAGGGAATAGAGATAGTCTTCAGCATCAGTCTGTGCTGGGTAGAGCACCAAACTTGCTGAACCATGTAGACCAAACAAAAGAGTAACTGTAATAAAAGGACTAACTTAAGACCAGATTTCATGATGAGTTTCATTTCTTCATTCAGTCAAACCCTGTGCACCAGACTGGATTGGGTCTGACAAGCTTCTGCTGTAAAATGCTACAAAAGAGGCTGGAATGTAGGCCAGAGCTAGGGATAGTTCTTGGGAAGCTCTTGGATTTCCTGGAGGGCAAGGTGTGGCTCTGTATGTGGGAGGTAAACGCCAGTGATTTTCTGTTACTAGTAATTAGGTACAGCTTGAGTTTCATTAATAAGAGCTACATATGCATACTGGAAAAAAGAGTTTATCTGACACTGGGATTATTACATGTTGCCAGCTAAATGTCTTACAACGTTCATTACCTATGTTATTTTGTGATTAGCACTTATAAATGTCCGAAAGCATGTTCATATTTTACCAACACATAAGAAAAGTCTGCCACTAAGAGTTTATAATGTAAAAGAGAAGGAAATCCTCCTGGTAAATCTCCAAATTATCCCACCAATTTGTCTAGTATTTTGGAACTACTTCTTGTGTTAGCATTTGTTTTTATGAGCTTTAGTCATTTTGCTTTTGATGTTGTTTATGATCACTACCAGATACAGAAATATGCTTTCCAGAAAGTTATCCTGAGGTGAACACCCAGCATGAACACCCATATCAGGCTTAAAAGATGTGATAAACCAATAAAGAAAGGAAACAGAATCTTATCAGGGGAAAGGGGCTGGGTAGCCTCAAATAAAAGAGATACTGCAATTCTAGTGACTATTCATCAAAATTTAGCAATGCAAACAGTTAAAAAACCCTGTAATGTAGGTAAAAATGTCTGTAAAATTATTTTAAAAATCCATTCATTGCAGTCTCTAACCAGGTACTATCTGAATATTATGACAGATATTCTAAAATTCTTATACAACATTTTGAAGGGTTTCTTTTTGCTCCATTTTGAGGTGTCATAGCATCACAGGACTGTGACTCTCCAGCCTGACCTTTTGCACAGTACGGGTGACAATTAGATCAAGTGATGTCTACATAATTTCTGGTGGAGCCAGAACACTTCATTTGGAAAAAATCCACTTTCTTGATTTAAAGATTTCAGGTGACAAGGAACACTTCACAGGCCTACCTATCTATCTAACTTTTTTTCCGCGGCTTGCTTAGTCTAAGGGTTTTGGTTGGTTGGTTCGGGTTGGGTATTTTAATCTAAAAATGTCTCCTGGCTCAGCTTTCAACACTTCATCTTTTAAAAGATTTGTCTGCTAAACTGAAGATTTCTATGATTATAATTATTCTTTGTACTTAGGTAACTCCAGGTGAGTTAGCTCTTATGTGATTCATTGATGGGCTAAAGAAATTAAGCTTTAAGTCTCTTAAATTTAAGTCTCTTCTGTAAGAAGTTTGATCCCAAATCAACTGAGTAGTTCTGTTTAACCAGTTTTGTCAGTTTTTCTGTCAATATCAGGCCAAGACATATTGTTCCACCACCAAAATCCCTATTGTTACGGTGTGCTCCCCACATTTATCCACAAGGATAGCACAGAAATATTAGCCTGCACTTAACTATATTAAAATGCACATTGTTCAAGTTAGCTCATCTTACCAAAGATTCTGGTAACACTGTGGAATAAAACCTTATCACGTATCACTTCACAACCTCTGCTTCTTATGCAAATATCATATTTGTAAACTAACTAATCTGGGTTACTGGCCATTTATAAATACCTCTGATTTATTAATAATGCCAAGTAGAAAACGGTCCTGATTATTTTTTCCAAATTTAAAATGTAAAGTATCTACTAAGAGCTAAAGAGTAATATAGCCAGACACTGAAGTGTACTAAAATAGAAGAATATTTAAGCAATATACTTTGCTTAATTGTTGATAACATGTATTGATACCATGGAGCTAAGAGTGATCTGCAAGGGGAACAAGTTTCACTTTACCCTGTCACAAAACAGTTACCTTATTTCAATAGTAGCACCTATGAATTACATTGCAATAATTTTGAACAAGGAGAAAATTCTTAGATATCTGTGGGCAACCTGCAAGCAGAAAAAGAAGCAAAATTATTTGCTATACCAAGTTCTATTTATTACAGAGAAATTGTTCCACTACAGTGCAAACACGCCTTAATATAAAATAACAGGAAGTCAATAAATAAAATAAAAACATGAAGTAGCAAATTCTGAAAAATATCTGGCTAGAAATGAGTCGTACTCTAACGTCGGATAAACTCTTTTTTCTTCAGTACGTGAAGGAATGTTTTATTAAGATAGCCCAAGCTATGTGTAGTTGCCACTAGCAGAAAGATACCAGCATCACTTCCTACAAAGAGGACCACACCCCCCAAGAAACACAAGTTTTTCTACATACCCACAAGGTTGATGAAATGTTGGCATTGACTACCTTCCCTTTTACAGAACAATTTGTGAGAAAAGGATACTGATCTCCAGAAGCAGCAAAATTAATTCAGCAAAATACCAGGGTGGAAACAGTAGAACCTTCTTCCGTACTTTGCCATGGATAGCTATTGGATAAACTTCTCAAATAGTCTAAATGCACCAAATTACAATTTTCTTGTTTATAGGATTTCTGTTTGGGGAAGCATTCCCGTTTTCTGCACTAGGCACTTGAAGCTCCAGCAATCTCCTTTATCTTTTTTTTTTCAGCGTATATACAATTAATGCATTATCTAGCAGTTTTAATCTACTAACCAGAAGTGCTGACAGACTTGTAGGAAATCAAACGCCCAGTATTCATCAGGCTGATCTGCCCAGATTAAGATAATGGCCAGCTATGCCATCTTGATAGGTCCTGTGGGAAGGAATTATTGTAATGCCGGTTATAACTACATGTTTAAGACTGTGTTGACATCCATACATAAAGCAGCTGTAAAGGAATTTTTTTAAAATCCAATGAGCTTTAAAACTGGACACTCACATGCAATTATGGAATTTCCATAATTTTTAAATAACACATCTGCAAGTTTTTTTGCAAGAATACCACATAAAATACCTTCTTTTTAAAATGCTCTCCTTTGCTTCATTTTTCCTTGGATTATTTAAGTTTTGCTCTCTCAGGCTTCCAAATGCTTGACTTCTTTTTCTTTCTCACATGCACGTACATACACATTCTGAGATGTTGGACACAGACCACGTAAATGCATCAGCAATCACTGCTCTTCGTGCGGTGTAGCAGGAGGGTTACACTAAGCTGAACTGCTGCAGCTTCAAGGAGGGCAGGATGGACGAGCCATGAAACGACAGGTCTGTCAGCCTCACCTCAGTCCCCAGGACGCCTGTGGAGCAAATACTCCTGGAAGACATTTCCAAGCACCCGAGGGACACAAAGGTGAATGAGAACAGCTGCTGTAATGTGGGTTTACCAGGGACAAACCTGTGATGGGAAGACCGGCTCAGCAGAGGAGGAAAAGCAGCACGTGCTGCTCACCTTGGCTTTCAGGAGGTCTTCAACACAACCTCCCGCAGTACCATTGCATTCAAATTGGTGAAATATGGAGTGGAAAATTGTACCTCATGGTGGACGGATAATCAGCTGGGCTGAGTACAACGGGTGTTGATCAGCAGTGCAGAGCCCACCGGAAAGGTGGCTGGTTACTAGTGGTGTTCCTCAGGGACCCATATGGGGGCCAAAACTCCTTATTAATGACCTCGACGAGGTAACAGTGCACTCTCAGCAAGTTCTGGTGTCATACCTATTGGGGATGGGGTGACAATACTCTGGAAGATAAAGCTGCTATTCGGAGGGGCCTTTGCTTTTTTTTTACCATTGTTTGTTTTTTTAAACCTAGGACTTTTTACACAAAAGCTATAAAAAGCACTAAGATCGCAAAGAAACTCTCAAAAGCAAAGGTATCAGAATGAAATAGTAAGACAATTTCATTTGGTCTCCTTATTCATCTGTAGTATAACAAACTTTAATTTCATTTTAGGGACAGACACTAAGTCTGCATTCCTTATTTGCTGGGTGCTGAACTTGAGATATTTGGAATCTGATATCTAGAATGATCCTGAGCATGGTGAAGGTAATTGCAAACCTAATTGAACATAGCTGTGGTTTGAATATATAGTGCTAAATATTCTCAAAATATCCAGCTTGGGTTTCTCACAAAGGGCATGCTAAATTCATAGATATATTTGATAAATTTTGTTCTGACAAGCTTGTCTAATTTTCCCATCTGTAGAGTGGACATAATACCTCCTTTCCAATAAGCACCTTAATGTTTGTACACAGCTCAGATACTGTAAAGAAGAGTAACCCAGAAAAGCGTATGAAAATAATTCATTTTTGTGTTGAGTTCTGGGATGAGAACAGCATTGGGAGCACATAGGAGGATCTAGTCCTCATCCTGAAATGTTAAGCAATACCCAACTTTATTGAGCATGATCCCCATTTTATCCATCAGAGAGATTGCCCTAGGTGACTGAAAAATACTGAAATTAAAGACTGTAAACAAGATTCACTAAGGAATTCAAGCCTGTAAGTCCCACACAGATGATCTTGAAAACTACACATGCAGCTCCTGCATAGGCACCTTGTAATTTTACTTTGCTCCCCTACATAATGCTCCCCTGGAGAAACAGCTCTGAGTATGCCCAAGTCTGCGAACAGTCTGGAAAGAGCTAAGCAGTTTAGCATTTACTTCGTGCTTATGGCTAGCTGGATGAACAAGAGGCTTTTCTACAACAGAGATCCTGGATGGGTCGGTACAATAACATGTAACAAGCACCACAGGCCTAGGCTCTTTACAAAATACAACACAGGCTTTCTCTCAAAAAGGGGTGGTATAGATAGCCATCTGTCACAGGACGGCATATCGTGGTGGGCCCACGTTCAGATCCTTCCTCAGTTAGAGAGATGTGGGCTCAGACACAGATTCCCCTGCCACACAGAGCATCTCCCACTACTCTCAGAATGTTCCACCCTGGTGAGACCACATCACCCTTTCTTCTCTGTGCAAAAAGCCCAACAGAGCATCAGGCCCAGAGCATAAAAGGAACCGGACTCTGTAGCCCAGTGATGAGGGCACACACCTAAAGACTGAACCTGGTTACAACCTGTTCTCTGCGGCTTGTTTCTGCTTTGCTGTGTGACTTTTTAAAGTAAACTGTGGGGAGAATATTGAGACCTGGCCAGGAATCCAACATTCCTTCCTTTCAGGAAGAGAGTTCCCCAGCCACTAACTATTAGGTCCAGCATTTTCTGCATCTTATTCTGCATGCAACAATAGCTTCGGCTGGAATAATGAAGAAAGTTCTCACCTCTGAAAAACCTGCAGGCCTGGGGTTTGATTGTTCCATTGAAAGGAAGGATGTTATTCTCAGTCTCCAGAGGCTGGAAATTCCTGTCTTCTGTATCAAGTGTGAATACTTTAACTTTCGAACTACCAGTTAAGGGAAGCAACTATCACCACCTTTGCTACAGTCAGTGCTGTTAGGCAGTCCCTTAGAACACCTACCAGAGAGAGGCTGCGAGCAAGAGTGCGAAGAACATGTCTGTTCTGAGGGGCCAGGTAAGGCTCAGATGTGATCAAAGCTGTGCTAACTGCTCTGAGGTGCTTACAGGCATCACAAAAAGCAGATCTTTGGGGTACAACTTCATTATCTACACAGCACCGTGAAGGGGTGGGAGAACTAGCTCTGAATGCAAGAATAGGAAGAGTACACTTGTCCTGGTTCAGTAGCCTGCTCCTGTCAGCCAGTCCTCCTGGGCAGCTGAACAAAGGATGCCTGCTGCAATGGTGTGCCACCATGCTGCAAGGCCCCAACTCGTATTGCTGCTCCATGTTGCCTTGTGCTGTTCAAACGTACAAGACTCTTTGACATAGCTTGTCTACCCACACATGGCACTAACTTCTGCAGCGTAGCTATATTCTTCACCATCAACAGAAAGTTCAGAGGGCCTTGGGTTCCTGCAGAAGGTTTTGAGGGCCATGAATGTGCACCTCAACAGACCTCGCTCTTGGGGACCCTTGAGCCACTTCACTTCTTACTCGTGTTTTGTTGTGACCTCGTGTCCTTCATATTTCCCTGGTCCTCGCCACTTTTAGATCCATGACAATACTGTTTCCAACTGTGTAACTTGGGGGATTTTGTCCTAGAGGAAAATCAGTCACTTCTCCCTTGTTCTCTGCTCTACTAACACACCGAGAATCCTCAGAACTGAGACATTACAGAAACCGTGCTCATGAATCTTGTGATCTTCGAGCTACTATTGCCAGTTGGTGGTTATCTGTTTTAACACCAACCACAAAGAATTCTGGCTCACTGATTCCGAGGGGAATTGCTTTGCCATATTAACAAGGCAATGTAACTATAGTCAAAATGAATTCATTTTAAAAACATATACAACAGCCTTTTGTTTTATTGTTCAGGTGAAATGCAGTACTCTGTAGGAAGAAAGAAGCGAGCCTGTAGGCCATCTCTCTCTTCCAACACCGACAACGGTTTGTTTGCTTTGGAGTACTGTATTTTCTGGGGCATTTTGTTCAGTATAATGAAGCTTGAAGACTAGTAGTACATTCTGTCTACCTTCCAGCAAAGAAATTAAGAAAAACATAATGGGAAAACACCAAAATGTTGGTTATTACTTTTTTAAAAAAAAAAAAAAAAAAAAGAACAGTTCTCTTTCTAATAAATTCTTGAATCCAGAGGCATTTTACCCTCTTTTCTCATCTCCTTCCATAAATATTTTCTGATTTAATTTCCTTTCTCCAGCTGAATTTTTGGTCCTTTTAACTTAATCCCAAGATATTTTTCAATTGTTTAAAATGACAGAACAGCAAAAAACCCCGGTGCTCTATCAATACAACTCAAAATGACACTTCCGCTACTGCAGCTGGGTCAGTTGCAATTTACAGAAAGGTTTCCTCCAAAATTCCTTAGTGCTGACATGGAATAAATGTCTTTATTCATCACTCTCCACTGGAGAATTTAGTTGTTGGTTTACACAAACCAAAGCTACTGGTGCTTTCTGTTTGTTTTTTTTTTTTTTTTTTTTTTTTTTTTAAACCAAGCAGCTTCTTCCAAAAGATGGTTTCCTGGCAATGCTACATTAGTGGTAAAAAAACCCCAAAAAACAAAAGAGCATCCTGGTTAATATGTTATTTACACAAAACACAGTTCATAACTAAAATAAGCAAAAGGCCCTGGGACCTTCTTTATGAAGAAAGTATACTAATACTATGCATGCATTTATTAGTTGGGCCTTCTATTGAAGTTATACTTGTACTTCGTTAGTGATCTTATTTTTACTAAGTCCACAATGTGTTCCTGGTGTCTTTTTATTGCCTCTCCCCTGCCCCAGGAAGTTCTGTTATTATTGTGCATCATTATTTTGTTCCTGTGAGTCCTCAGAAGAAAAGCCCTTGACTAACATTAAGAGGTTGCCTTCCCTCTTGCTGGGAGGGAGGATAATGTGTTTTTTCCACACGTAAGCACTCATTGAGCTTCACAGAATTACGCCACACATCAGTTTGCAATGATTCCAACAGAAACGCCATTGCAAACAGAAACTGCAACTAACTCAGAATTCCCTACTAGCTCTGCTAACAGCAGTAGTGAAAACCTCTGCTACTGACTTTTAGAGATGCCCTTGCAATCGCTGGTATTTGAGTCAGCTAGTAAGATAAAATTACAGAAAGTCCTTGGTTAACATATTCTCAACTAAATCTCCCAAACCTTAATTACCATGGAAAGTACTTATCCTTAAGGCACTAAGGAGAGCTGAAATATTTTCTCTTGACAAAAATGGGAGTGAGGCCAGAAACGTATGGGATTGTGCATAATGAGGCCTTTGATCTTTCATTTACATCTGTGTTAAAGCAGAAGTAACCTCAGTGAAGCAGGTTGAGTTACCCAGTTAAATTTGCCTATAGGACAGAAGTAGGTTTGAGACATCGTCTAGTTCAGGTTATTTCTAGATATTTTTCCATTATCTTCATGAGTTTATGTTAACAGATTTTTCACTTTTCTAGTAAAAAGAAACTTAGTAATGCAAAATAGTATTTGTATATAAAATTAGTAGACATATTGCAAGCTTTGAGACAATCCTTGGGACACATGGAACTCATCAGTCCCACTGAGGCTCAGAATTTTGCAGTCTGAGATTAAAAATGCCTCTAATTATCCCAGACCCCCCAGATCCCCGAGTACTCAATTTCTATGAAACAGAGTGTAGTCCTCAGTGTGCAGCAATACTTGCACATCTCTAAGCTGGAAAATCAGCTCAGGAACAGAAAACCTCATTTTTAGCTTTACATGAATTAAATCTCTTTAATTAGTTGTGGGGGTTCTCGTTCCGTTTTAACAGGCTCTAATGGAATAACAATAATTTTCAGGAACATTACTGTCAAAAAACCCGATGGTTCCTTTTAAGGAGGTGCTCCCCACACTTTAACTCACTGTGGGCAAATGTCTGAGCGTGAAACGTGCGCACAAGAGAAAACAGTACCGGGTCAGGATGTTACTGTCACTTGTGTAATTCCATCCGCGCGTCACGTTTGTTCAAAGCTTCCCATGTTGGTATTGTTAACTCTGATCGTAAGTACCACCACAAGATCGATTTGTATTAAACTCTCATCTTATCTCAAGGTTTGTTTCCTGCTGAGCAATTGGATTAGCCGTTTTGCAGGTACCTGCAGGGAAACGCCAGGCTCTGCCAGCAGCTCAGCCGGGGACACTGCCTGCTGTCATGGCCCAGGGGTGATATCCTAAAGAAAACAGAATTTTCTTCCAAGTAATAACAATGAACCACGTGAGCCTGGCAAAACAGAATCTGGCGGCCAGAGATGGGAGCTGAGAGATGGGGAAGCATTTCTTTTAAGGCTATATCCTTGAAGAATAACTGGGAGACTGATAAAAGCAAACATCCCACCTCACCAGATGCTGAGAACTGGGTCATAAAGTGTATAGTCAAGGAGAACACCTAACTGGGATGCTGGTAAGAACTAAAACTAAGTGTCCTTTAGGTGAACTATCATTATAATACTAAAATCACGCCCACAGGCCAGAAAACCCCCCACTCAAATAAGCCCCTTACTCGCTAAGCCTGTGTGGTGAATTTAAAGGGACCTGTACCTTTAAGGTAACGTGGGAAGGAAATTAACCAGTAATTAACCGGGGGGGGTGGG
>WEKW01026758.1:0-22559 GCA_013389905.1 Sula dactylatra | reverse complement strand
ATACAGTTGGAAGACTTAAGCCAGATACATCTGAAACTACTCTGTTGCTACGGGTGTGAGTTCCTTAGATACAAGTAAAATTGGCCCTATATTTAGAAAACAGAAACAAAGAGATATAGTCAGGCAGTCACACTAATGTCATCAGTGCAATGGCGCTTGTGAAAGGTAACCACGATAATGCTATGTGAATCCTGTGGAAGACACCACCAGTGTACAACCCTATAAAGTCAATGTCATAACCAAGGCCAATGGACCTCACACAACACTGACATCAATGGCAATTTTTTTTCCACTACAGGATGCATCTAGTGCTTAAACATCATCTTCTCTATGACCAATTTCCCTGTAAAGCTATGTCATTTCAGATGGGCCACAAGTCCTGCATGTTATAGCTATAGTATATTAAGTGTCTATGTAGGATGGCAATTTTATATTGACGGCCACATAAAATGGTATGCAAATAACTAGCTAACAGACACTAGCAGCTTTAAAAGAAAACGTGTAAAACTTTAAGATATGTCAAATATATATAGGAGCTAAAATGTTCCATAAGTTCACTTTCTTTCACCCTATATATAAATCTCTTTAAATCTTATCAGGTTGCATGCATAGCCACTGAGAGAATAATTTATACCTCTATGTTTCAGAAGACATCACTTGATGAATTTTACTATTAAACATCCTTGTCAGCTTTAAACATTTTATAATCAATGTATATATGCCTACTTAAATTTAAATATGGTATGACGCATTTAGTGTTAAAAGTTTGTCTCCCATAATACTACTTCAGCTACTCTGCTGCATAGTTAAGATTAACATAACAAAGTACTAAAAGCATTGTTTTCCATGTCAAACTTTAAAGTGATCACACAGAGCACATGACGGTGGTTAATTTTCCAGTACAGCTGCACTCCTCTTCATCCACTGTTGTTACTGCCAAATGCTATACATGCTTCTTTATTTTATTAATACATTTCCTCTTTAAACTAAATCAGAGAAATGAGAAGGGAAAACATTTTAGATTGAATTGGGCCAGAATGGCCATCACCTTCCCAAAACCTTGCCCTATTATTTATGAATTCAATAATATATAGAGTAAAGCCTATTATGCATCTTTATGCATGCTACATACATTTCTGAATAATGGCATAATGGCAAGGATATTAAAAGTTGCCAAGCCATGCATTATGTCTTCATCAACAATTTAAATTAAAATGGAAAATCCTTGGATTTTTCCCTCCATCATCATGTCTGGAATTGAAAATTATAGTTACATTTGAAGAAGTCAGACATAACTTGCTCATATTGTCACTTCACATATAGTTTGCCTATATAACACCACATGCCAGGAACTCTTATTGGCACATGCAGTAATGTGATATAATTGCTAAAATGTCAAATTCCATGCTTACAATCAGTTTTACAATCAGATTTTGAGCAGGCATAATTTTTAGAGCTACAAATCATTTCTGCTTGGTACTTATATCTGACTGATGTCTAATTTCAGATTACAGAAGAAAATATTGAGCATTTGTAATATTGATTTGGAAGAAAAGTAATGAATTGTTCTAACTAACTAGATAATTGCATGTTGGAAATGTACTCTTTCTCTGTGTGTTATTTTTCAACATGCTACTAACCAATGACTAATTATTTCAGTTGTTACCTTCTCTTTACTACAGCTTTTATTTTTTATTATTATAATTTATGAAAGCATAGTATACCTTTCAAGATGTTATTACATATTTTCATTTTATTTACTTTACTCTAAGTAATTTCCTGTGGAGTAGGTAAATATTTTAGATACTTAACCTAGACAAAATTGTTATAGTGTATATTTCTTTCTTGCTATCATATTACCTGCAATCTATTTTACAATGCATGCTTTTATTGGTAAGAATTTGTAGCATGAAATAAACATTTAGCATTAGTAATCTTAGAAGTCTACACTGTTTACATTTGAAGAAGTCATTCAGACTGTTTTATAGTCAAAGCCATGGAATTAAGTATTTTCAGGGTGCCTTCCCTTAAATACTTATCTAGATTTTGGATAGCATCAAATGTCTATCTTTCTCCACTAATTACGAAGTGTCTAAGCAGCTAGTTTACATTTAGATTTGTATATGACAGATTCAGGTCAGTCTATCTGGTCAGATAAACCTCACCCAGAATCTTAAATCCTGGATTAGATCTATGAACAGGGGAGATCATAACAGACAAATTTACTATATATACATGTGCATGGGTGTGAGAGTCAGAATGTTCGTTGTGTGTACAAATCTTAGCTTCTTGTCTATTATTATGCATTCAGTAGTTTTTAATTACATGATCACATACTATTTTTGCATAGGAACCTTCTTCATTCAAGGCACAGATGGATATGTGGATATTGCTCACTTAATGAAAAGTGTTCAATATTTTGTTTTGTTTTTTTGATGCTGAATACGCAAGCCCAAACTTGATTCACTGCATATTTACTACAAAACCTGTTCCAAAAGCAGAATTGCTCATTTATTCTCCTGTGGCATTCCTTACTGCAATATCCCCATTATCGCAGACATGAAGGAATGCAGACCCGCCCGGTCCCGCACACCGATTGTCAGATCCACCCAGTTGGTTCCCATCTTTCAGCCCCTGTGGTAGCACTAACATCCCTCCGGCATGTGCAAGGTGATGTTATGGTTTTCTCCCACTTCCTCTCCTGATCCGTGTTTTGCCAGTCAGCTCTGCAAGGTCACACAGTAAGAGCAGCCACGTGGGTGGGGCAGGCCCCCCTAGAGATCTGCTTAGTTCAGAGAAGCCTTGTAGATGATACACTCACCAGATATCACTGCCGATGATGTGACATGAACAGTCCCCGTCTTGTGCTCCTGGGTACCAGAAGCATCTCCTGAGCTATGACAAAACATGAAGCTGCCTCACACAGCACAGCAAAGGTTCTTAATAGATGGATGCATTTTCACAGTACTCTTTAGTGAGGAGGACATTTTTACGCTTCATGAACTGAGGCAAAAAGTGGAAGGAGAGGAATAGTGTATCCAATAATGTAGTAAATCAGATGAGGTGTTTAGGATTTGTTTTTCAAAATATGTGGGTGTTTCAAAAATATCATACAGCTTCCAGGTGCTTATAAATTCACCCACATGATGAATTGAGGACTAGATAAGCAGTAAACACCTGTGAGAATTTCAGCTTAAATTAATTGCTTATAGTTGTGTAAAGACAATGTAAAATCAGTGTGCAGATATTCTGACTTGGTTTTGGAGCTTCATAGTGTTTCGAGAGGATGGGAGAGGAGAATGGGCTTTATGTACAATTTCCATTTAGAAAAAAAAAGGCAAACTGGAAAAGCAGAAATCTCATCATGCAATATTATATGACAGCTTGGCTGGAAGCTTTGGATGGTTGTCGCAGACCTCTGACACACCATATAATGCAGTAAGTGATAGCAGCAGGTGGGAAAAGTCCCCTATGCCGATGCCAGCACTAAAGGAGTCTGTGACACTTTGCCAAAAGTATTTAATAGATGTTTGCTGAAAATAGGACAAAGTGCTAAGATTTTCAACTTAGGATGCCATTCCAGACTGTTCCTGAGCATTTACTTCTGCAAGAATATATTATCTTGCCATGTCCCTGGAAGTTTTAACACTTTCTTCTCCCTCTCTACCAGCCTGTCAGGGTCTCAGTGCCATTTCTGCTCCACAGTAGCTCCTGAGTTAGTTACAGTCTTCTTTTTATGTAGTTCCAGATTCCACCTTTTGTGATTTACTATGTATGTGCTATACTTTCAATCTCCTTGCTACAACTTTAATTTCCTTCCAAAACTACCAGTCTCAGCTGTCTTATTCAGCCATTATCATTTTCAGTTTAAAATTTTAGCCCTTTCCTAACCTTTTTCCTTAGCCAGCTACAGTTCTTTACTCACAAACTCTTAATCCTTTTGGTCTCTCCATCTTCCACGCATTTCATCTGTTTTGTTCACGCTCAGTCTACCTGCTCAGTTCCAGCCTTCCTGCTGGTTTCCCTATTTTGTCACATCACCTGGTGGTTCAGCCCTGATTTCTTCCATTGCTTCCCATGTCAAGCTTTCTGCCTAGTAAGCCAGGTTGGGATTCAGCCAATGCCAAGAGAGATTCAGTTTAGGACTAACTTCTCCAGGGACTAACAGAATATTTTAGGGACATTCAGGCATGTCTAAATACCTATTTGCAGATAATTGAACTGAGCCCCATGATGAACCTTAGGATGAACTACATTATTCTCTCTTCTGCATTGACTCTATTGACTAGATCTCCATTGCTTATGGTACTCTTACAGATAAAGGGTCATCCTTGGATGTCCTGGGTATGTCAGGGTATCAAGCCCTAGGGATTTTGCCAATCCAGAAAGCCACTGCTATACTGTAGATCTTATTGCATGTCTGGTAAACTTTAGTGTTACCCAAAGGTATCTGACATAGTTCTGGATGATATTTGATTTCTGAATACTGCTGCTGAGCTTAGGAGTTGATTTCTACTCTCCCTGTCTCTCCCGGCCATGGCCTCAGTCCTTGTTCCATGAAAGCAATTAAATTTTTGACAAAGTTCCAAGCTACTGAGAACAGGGTATTACTTGCATTATACTATGGCTTGATAGGTAATTAGTAGAATTTGGTGTACTGGGTCTGGTTGAGATGGAGTATGTGAGCTCTAAGTCTGCTAGGACTCAATCTCATCCATTTTATGAGATAGGTATCTCTTTGCTACAGGAAGTTTATTTACCTCAACACAGTATGAAGAAACAAAACCAGACATTTTCCTCACTTGCAGTTGTCAAGCCTGATATTTCCACGGTTCTCTTCTGAACTAAGCCCTGTCTTTTGGATCCTGACTAGGTCAAAACTGCTTCTTTAGCTGTCTGCTGGCTTTGTCAACTGATGCTTTTCCTTTAAAGCAATGCATAGCATGATGAAGAATAGCCTGCATTTACCACCAGTCCTACAGGAACCTCATAAAGCACCTTGCTTACACCTCCAATGTATTTTTTCAGTTATCTCATTCTTAAAGAGGTAGGGTTTTGGGGTTTGGGGTTTTTTTTCCCCCATTTAGCAGAAAAAAATGACTTAAAAACCTGTTGGTTTTACCAGCACTGTGACTACCTCTCAAAGAAACCTTCTGATGGCCATCAGTGATACCTCTCATGAAAAGAGGCATATACCTCCAAGAAAAAAATCTACATGCAGATACTAAGTTATACAGTGCCTTTATTCAGCATAATATTTAAGCAAATATACTGAAGTGTTGAAAGTTTTATCTTTTCTATAACTGCTTTACTAAATTTTAGTCTAAACTGGGTAGTATGTCTTAAGGATTATATGGTTAATGGATTAGATCTCTTACAGATTAGATCTGATTACAGTAGCATTTGTGGGTTCCTTCCTACAAAAAGGTGAGTTACTTGGCCCAACCCAATGAAATCGAAAAATGCTGGGACTCTCATATTAAAATATTAAAAGAATAGTCACATATTCAGACTACAATTTTCTAGCAGAATTGGATTTATCATACATGGAAGACTTCCATAAAAAAAAGTTATGCCAAACTTTGCCAAAAATACGAAAAAAAAAATTTTGAGATGAAAAATACAGCTTCTTCTCAAAAGCCTGCCATCTAAGGCTGAGAAAGAAGCAATCTGACTTTCAAAGAAACACATAGGTAGGTATATTATCTAAAAAAAAAATGTTTTTCTTACAAAGACTTCAAGAACAGTAGCATATTCCTTCCAACATGTCAATAAATGAAAGTCAGAAAAGTCAGTATTTTTTTTTCTGGAAATATATGTGAGACCTATTTTTAAATTGTACATCTATTAAGGAGTTTGTTGAACTGACTCAGAATGTTCAGCACCTTTTAAGATCAAGCTATGAATTATGCCAATGCTGACCTTTAAAAATACTTTTAGGACACAAAATGGGTTATTTTTTTTTAATATATCTCAGACAGAACTTGATTCCAGTTGAATGATATCAAGATCTTTTTTAGACTGTAAGTTTTAGTCTCAGTGAATGTCCATCAAATGGACACGTTGGTCTATGTATCAAAGCTATTTGCTCTGATGATGACTATTGCGTGTTTTCTCATTATAATAGCTTATTCTGCTGGAATTGCTCAATGCATTGTAATAACATACTAAATGCTTGTTGGAAGAGCACACTGAGCCCGGATCATTTGCATCACAGCTGAGAGCCTTCGTTACCAGGTTGTTGTCAATCTCACTCTTGTGCATTTAATGACTACGTAACTTTGTATTTGCAGAGCAACAGCATAGCCTAGTGGTTAGGTTTCTGGAGAAGACAAGGACCCATGTTCAACTGTAGACTCAAATCAAAGAGAGGAGGGAAAGCAGATTGTGTCACATAAGTTGGAGCTGAAAAACTCTTGTTAAGAAAAATTTTATCATCATTGAAAAGGGTTGAGTTTGGGGTTTTTTTTAGTTTTGTTTTTTTTTTTTTTTCCATCCCTGTTGTTTTTGTTTCGTCAGTGTTTCTGACCAAATGCATTTCTGACTAGATTTCTGGTAGAAATAATGTAGCATATGCTGTTTACTGATTTTTTTTAAGCCTTTTTCTTTCATACAGGCCCTATAAGGCCTTATTTTAAAAGAACACATTCAGAACAGAGATTTCATTCAAAAGGTAAAACAAATGGAGGCTGACAGGGCTGATATGTGGAATGTTTCTACATGTCAAAAAGAAACCGGCCTATTTCTTTTTCTGAGTTTGCCCTTCTGTCTTCATACACCATAAACTTTTTTTTAGCTTTTGAGCAAAGCGTTCAGTCAAGATTTAGAATGATAGATATATGAGTCCAGTGGTTAGGTCTGTGATTCCATTTCTTGTCACGAATTCCTAGAATTCCTGAAAAATAAATTATAAGTTGCTATTGCTGGCAGTGTGTTCTAGGATAGTAGTTATTGGTAATAGTATATCAGAGGTATGAGAAAATATCATAGATGATTTACAAAATATTTCTGGTTATTTGAAAAAAGCATTAGTCATAACAAGGTATATTTGGCCCTGGGAAGTCTTGGGAAATCCAAATGCATACCTTGCCAGGAGTTTCTTCTTGAGTTATGTAGTATTTACCTAAAATTATATTGCACATTCTTTAGCACTTCCAATGAAACTTACTGCTTCAAATGACAAACATGGCAGACTAGTAAGCATATCTTTATGACAATGTGTACTATTAGATTCCTTAATTCAACACATGGCAGTTTTAAAATAATTTAGTGCACAGAACTTTTGAGAGTGGTCAATACATTTCAGTCTTTTGATGCAATTATAGCTGCTAACAAAAAGCAGCTCCTACTATTCTCCTCTACAAATGCCTTTTTTATATTTTTTTTTTTTTTAGTGAAACTGGAGTGGTTTGTGGAAATATTTCAGGTTAGGTAGAAAATATTCAACATACTACCAGAAAAAGTTCAGATAAACTGATGGATCACTCCAATTACTTGTAAATTACTTGTGAATTACATTACTTACAAGCCCACTTGGAACTGTCTGGAAAGGGATGTCAGGGATAACAAGAAGGGACTCTTCAAATACATCAGCAGTAAAAGACTAAAGGAAACTGTGGGCCTGCTACTGAATGATGTGGGTGCCCTGGTGACATGCAGAGAAGGCAGAGTTACTGAATGCCTTCTTTGCTTCAGTCTTTACTGCTAAGGCTGGCCCTCAGGCATCCCAGCCCCCAGAAGTGAGAGAGAATATCTGGAGAAAGGAAGACTTCCCCTTGGTTGAGGAGGACTGGGTCAGAGATCATTTAGGCAAACTGGATACTCACAAATCCATGGGCCCCAAAGGGATGCACCCACAGGTGCTGAAGGAGCTGGCAGATGTTCTTGCTAAGCCACTCTCCATCATCTTTAAAAAGTCATGGAGGAGAGGAGAGGTGCCCAAGGACTGCAGGGTAGGCAATGTTACTCCAGCCTTCAAAAAGGGCAAGAAGGAGGACCAGGGAAACTATAGGCCAATCAACCTCACCTCCATCCCCAGAAAGGTGATGGTATAGTTCATCCTGGAGGTCATCTCCAGGTATGTAGAGCAAACGAAGGTTATCAGAAGTAGTCAACATGGACTTAAAAATGGGACATCACGTTTGAACAACCTGACCAAGCTTGACCTTGACAAAGCTTGACCAACCTTGCCCCTCTGCTCTGCTCTCATGAGACTCCACCTGGAGTGCTGCATCCAGCTCTGGAGCCCTCAACACAAGAAGGAAAAGGACATGTTGGAGTGGGTCCAGAGGAGGAGGGCCACAAAAATGATCCAAGGGCTGGAGCACCTCTTCTATGAAGACAGGCTGAGAGAGTTGGGGTTGTTCAGCCTGGAGAAGAGAAGGCTGCAGGGAGACCTTATTGTGGCTTTCCAATACTTAAAGGGGGACTAAAGGAAGGATGGGGGCAATATCTTTGGCAAGGCCTATTGTGACAGGAGAAGGAATAATGGTTTTAAACTAAAGGAGGGTAGAATTAGACTAGATAGAAGGAAGACATTTTTCATGATGAAGGTGGTGAAACACTGGAACAGGTTGCCCAGAGACCTGGTAGATGCCCCATCCTGGGAAACACTGAAGGTCAGGTTGGATGGGGCTCTGAGTAACATGATCTAGTTGAATATGTCCCAGCTCAGTGCAGGGGGGTTGGACTAGATGACCTCTAAATATCCCTTCCAACCCAAAACATTCTACGATTCTATGATAGATTTCTATTATGGCACGACTGGCTGGGTAGATGAAGGGAGAGAAATAGATGTTGTTTATCTTGACTTCAGTAAGGCATGAGACGCTGTCTCCCGTAATATTGTCATAGGTAAGCTTAGGAAGTGTGGGTTCGATGAGAGGACATTGAGGTGGATTGGGAACTGGCTGAACAGCAGAGCTCAGAGGGTCGTGATCAAAGGGGCAGAGTCTGGTTGGGGACCCATAACTAGCAGTGTTCTGTAGGGGTCTGTGCTGGGTCCAGTCCTGTTCAACATATTCATCAATGACTTGGACAAAGGGACAGAGTGTACCCTCAGCAAGTTTGCTGATGATACCAAGCTGGGAGGACTGGCTGATACACCAGAAGGCTGTGATGCCATTCAGTGGGACCTGGACAGGCTGGAGAGCTGCGCCCAGGGGAACCCAATCAAATTCAACAAAAGCAAGTGTAAGGTCCTGCACCTGGGGAGGAAAAACCCTGTGCACCAGTACACATTGGGGTTTGACCTGCTGCAAAGTGGCTCTGCTGAGAAGGACCTTGAAGTGCTGGTGGACAGCAAGGTGACCATGAGCCAGCAATGTGCCACCCTTGTGGCCAAGAATGCCAAGGGTATCCTGGGGTGCATTAAATGCGTCGAGGGAGGTTATCCTCCCCCTCTACTCCGCCCCAGTGAGGCCACATTTGGAGTACTGTGTCCAGTTCTGGGCTCCCCAGTTTAAGAAGGACAGGGAACTGCTTGAGCAAGTCCAGCGGAGAGCTAAGAAGATGATCAGGGGACTGGAGCTTCCCTGTTACAAGGAAAGGATGAGAGACCTGGGTTTCTTTAGCCTGGAGAAGAGAAGACCGAGGGGGGAATCTTACCAATGCTCATAAATACCTGAAAGGTGGGTGTCAAGAGGCTCGGGCCAGACTCTTTTCAGTGTTGCCCAATGTCAGGACAAGAGGTAATGGGCAGACGTTGGAGCACAGGAAGTTCCACTTAAACATGAGAAAAAACTTCTTTCTTGTAAGGGTGACAGAGCAGTGGAACAGGCTGCCCAGAGAGGCTGTGGAGTCTCCTTCCCTGAAAGTATTCAAAACCTGCCTGGATGTGGTCCTGTGTAGCCTGCTGCAGGGGTACCAGCTCAAGCAGGGGGTTTGGACGAGATGATCTCCAGAGGTCTCTTCCAACCCCTGCCATTCTGTGATTCTATCATTTTGTGAATTCTCTAGAGACTAAGTCGCTCAATATCCTGAGACATCTTAATTTCTGCTTTTGCTTCTGTTACTTTTTAATTCAAAATATTTACATAACATATTGAAAGAAATTATTAAAATGCACTTTTCTGTAATTTTTTGAGCCTTTAAATGTTGTTTTCTGGCCAGCTTGTCAGCAGTTTTCACTGACACAGTTAAGACTATGGTCATAAGTACAAAAAATTCTTGCTAGCAAATAGCCTTGTATATCTTTAGATTTTTAAGCCACACACCAAAAAAACCCTCTGGATATCACCCACATTCCTGAAGTTACAGAGTCAGTTTTATTTCTTCAGTTCTGTTGCATATTCATATAAGTACCCTACAATTGTAAATTCTATAGCAGCATTTGTCATGGCAAATGTCTCAGTAATGAGGTCTAATCTCCATATTATTCTAGTCTCTCTGCTTCTAGCTGTTGTGGTACAAGCAACAGATCATACATTTATTTCCTATAGGGCTCAAGAATAAGTTTGAGGGGTTTTTATTTGGTTGGTTGAGTTTTTTTTGATTTAATAGTCTGCTCTATTACCATAAAAATACCCTGCTGCAAGCTTATGGTAAGTGACTCCATGACGACTTAGTGCATGGAGCCATGTGTCTCATAAACACAACTGTTCTGCGTCACTCCAGAAAAACTTCTAGTGCTGGATAAAATACACTTTCAATATCATTGCCAAGCAGAAGAATCTTTATACTTTTTGAGGCATAAACTGAAGTTGTAGGTATATGCACATAGAACAATACTTGAAATAGCTTTATTAATAGAAAATAGAAGGAAAAAAAAGCAGGAATAGGGTGCTTTATAATTTTCTAGAAGCAGATGGAAAAATATATTAGAGGGAATCTTATTTCTTATTCATTCTTTTGAGCTTACAAAACTAATTTACTCCAAAATGTGTTAGCTCATTGGGGTGTGAATGCGTTCCTATTTTTTTCCGTCCATGTTATGTTTGTGTTACAGAGAACATGCAAACATATTTGTACAAGATCTTACAGGTTCATTGTGAAATTAACCTGCAGTCTGCCTGAAGTTACATTCTGTCTCTCAAACAATTTTACATAAAGTACCAGGGAGTATAAGAACATTTACAATTAAGTTTATTGATAAATTAATAGCTTGCATTTTACGACTGTTTATATGTCTTCATTGGAAAACAAGGAACTGATTCCAACATGTCAAAAATTCCTGAATTTCCGACTAGTTTCAGGAATTTGTGACGGGTAGAAACAGAAAACAGAAATGCAATGACAGAAACAGTAATTTCAAAGCTAAACTGGAGGAAAGCTGTGCATCTTTAAATTCAGTTTGTAGTAACACAGATTCTGCATTTCTGCTATAATGTTGAACAGCTTTATATATAATATAGTGGTGTGAGATGTTAAAACTTCTCATGTGCTATGAGAAGCAATATACTGCTGATTATTTCTTTTTCCCTCTTACTAACAGAAATATTGTGCTTCATAGCAACTTCTGAATTAATTATGCCAGCATACAAGAAAGTCTATTAATTTTAGCATCACTTCACAGACTACAAAACCCCCAGATCTTTTGAAATTTCAAAAGACAGTCTTTGCTCTTTCTGATCATAATTTCTGTGAGGTTTCATCTTCCCAGCTCACTGAAAAAGGAAATTGGCACACAAAAACTCATTCAGGGGTGCTGAAACATAATAATGAATGGAAAGAGACAAAAGAGACATACCTGTTTCTGCTAATGTTATATGTCTTGCTTTAACAAGCTTTCATGTTCTTCAACTTCAGACAAACCTCTCAGAGAGGTATACTATTGCTGTTTTTTCTTATTACTACCTGGTCATGCAGGACAACCCCTTAAAGTCTCCAGCGCATCACTTTCAACCCCTTAAAAATCTTGTCCTTGTTATCAGACAACAGAAATTTTATCTTGCTGGACATAGTGTAACTTCACTGAAGTACTGGCAATATACACTTAGGCTTGGATACTGAGTAGGAGTTAGATATCCAAATGTCTTTGAGTATTTGACCCATAGTTATTTGTGTATTGTTTAGAGAACTGAAGCATATCTAAAGATATCACAAGCGTCTACTGACATGCTTTCTGGAAAAGAATTCTTATTTAGAAAGCTGAGAATAATGTATGCCCTTGAAAATGCCTGAACGTATTTAAACTGGAAGTACTGAACTAAAGAATTTCTCATTTGAAACTAAGTAAAATCTCGCTCAGAAAACTTCAGTCGACCTACCCAGAAAATGACTGTGGGACCTCAGGATCTGAAATTTAGCTTGAGGTGTAAAATGAAAAGTCTGAATTTAAAATAATCCTCTATATTCTCAAAAACTGTAAGTCTTGGCATCTTTACTTTTGTGGGTTTGCTTATTCTTTTTTAGAAGAAAATAATATATACTGCAACTCTCAGTTGACTGATCTGCTACAAATTTATCAATAGGGTGATGTAGGTACTGCTTGATAAAACCAGAAAGAATAAAGTCCATTGTAGGTATTTGCGCTGAACTTCAGAATACACAGAATCAAACAGTAAGGTAGTGAGAGAAGGTATTTCAGTGTTGGCGATGAGGTAAAGCTGTTGGATGTCTTTCAAATTACTATGCCAGTCCAGATATTTTTTGCATAATGAGAACATCTTTCATGTGTCAGAACAGGTTTTGATTATAACTAAATAAGTGAAAGCAGGGATATGTTGATAAGGTCACCTTTAATGTAAAGTTTGGTCTGAGTTGTCTAAAGTATTTATTGGAACGGGGAAACCTGCTGATGAAGTGAGCCATTCAGAGAAAAAATATCATAGAACACTATTTTGGAGGAAAAAATAAACATCTCTTTCCTTAAAAAAGGATTTAAAAAGTCACCTATATTGAGAAAAGAGAAGATCAGTTACAGTAAACAAACAAAATGAAACAGAAATTTTGTTACTTAGCATTATGAATTATTTCTTTATGCTTATGATATTAAATTAATTGTATTTTTTATTATGTTTGTTACAGTGACCTTGCACTAAATATGTTTGAATAGCCTTTGTCTGGTTATAGCTGGGTCTTCATGAAAGCTATCATTTCATGTGCCCAGAACAAACAAAAGAAAGCATTGATTTGAATAACACATTATTATCCACAGAACTGACTGTCAAAGGATGCTGGAGGGGTATAAGCTTAATTTATATATTTTTATATATTATGAGTATATTAGTTCTATATAGTCTTACCCAGTAAGACTAGTATATTCCTTTTAAATATTTCAGAGTCACTCAATAACCAAAATATTCTGATATCTATCTCCTAAGATAAACTTAGGAGAAATAAACTATGTTAGTAATGGTTAACTGAAAGACTAAAAGGGTTTAACATACCACTGCAGTAATATCAATATCTATTCCAAAGCTTCATGGACTAATTTTCTAGATTTTGCAAGAGATTCTGGAGTTGGCGTTTGGCTGAGGACTTAGATCTCACCTATATTGACATCTTTTTCAATGTCTCCCTCTTACTATAAGGTGAAAACATCTTTCACCTTGGTTTCATTCACCAAGGTGAATGGATCTAAACCCTTGTCTTCCTTTTTTCCTGATTATGTTATTTTCCCTAGAAAAAAAAATATTGCCTTTACTTACCAGGGATATTTGGTTGTAGCCTGTCTTGGATATAATAATATGACACCAGGTGAACTCCTGGAAGTTTTGTTGTAACTGCAGAAATGTGAAGGCTGCCGATATTATATGCATTATCATACACACATATAATAAGCTCTCACACAGTGGGGGCTGTCGTTTTCCTCTGTACTTGTACAGTGTCTGAAAGTTGGATCCCTCAGTGGTATTAGAATGTACATTTTTACAAATAACAGCAACAACCATGAAGACATGCTGCTAGGACCTACTGGTAAACTTTGAACAAGTGTTATAAATTTGTGTTTTTATCATCATGAGAAACTTTGAAAATAAACCAAGGAAAATATTGAAGGTCAAAACTCAGTTGTAATAGCAGTGCAGTGTAGGAAAGACTGTTTCAGAGAATAGGTTTTAAGCTTACAGTGCTAACAATAATAACTGAAACTTTATTTAATGCAGTACAAATGTTTTACAGTCATAGAATCATAGAAAAATTTGGGTTGGAAGGGACCTTTAGAGGTCATCTAGTCCAACCCCCCAGCACTGAGCTGGGACATATTCAACTAGATCATGATACTCAAAGCCCCATCCAACCTGACCTTCAGTGTTTCCCGGGATGGGGCAACCTGTTCCAGTGTTTCACCACCTTCATCGTGAAAAATGTCTTCCTTCTATCTAGTCTAAATCTACCCTCCTTTAGTTTAAAACCGTAACCCTTCACCCTATTGCTACAGGCTGTACTAAAAAAATCTGTCCCACGTCTTTCTTATAAGCCCCCTTTAAGTATTGGAAAGCCACAATAAGGTCTCCCTGCAGCCTTCTCTTCTCCAGGCTGAACAACCCCAACTCTCTCAGCCTGTCTTCATAGGAGAGGTGCTCCAGCCCTTGGATCATTTTTGTGGCCCTCCTCCTCTGGACCCACTCCAACATGTCCTTTTCCTTCTTGTGTTGAGGGCTCCAGAGCTGGATGCAGCACTCCAGGTGGAGTCTCACAAGAGCAGAGCAGAGGGGCAGAATCACCTCCCTAAACCTGCTGGCCAAGCTTCTTTTGATGTAGCCCAAGATATGGTTGACTTTCCGGGCTGTAAGCATGCATTGCAGGGTCATGTTTAGTTTCTCATCAACCAACACCCCCAAGTCTTCTCAGGGCTACTCTCAATCCATTCTCCACCCAGCCTGTATTTGTGCTTGGGATTGCACCAATTCATGTGCAGGACCTTGTATTTGGCCTTCTTGAACTTCATGAGGGTCACATGGACCCAATTTAGTATTTGTTCATGTTCCTCTGGATGGTATCCCATCTGTCAGGCGTGTCAAGCACACCACTCATCTTGGTGTTGTCTGCAAATTTGCTAAGAGTGCACGCAATCCCACTGCCCCAACTAGAAAGACTATTTGTATACACTCTCTTAGTAATAAGGAAGTTGTCTTAGACAGTCAGATTGTTGTTCTCTATGACGGTCAACATATTAGGTCCCAGAAGACGTCCTAAGATTGGTAGGTATGGTATAACATGTTAGATTATAGTTTATAGTTTAATAATCCTCTCCCCATTAAGAGGTTTTGATTTATACCCAGTTGCATGAGGACATGTATGCAAGTGCTTTCTACTTTATACAGATATACATACATACATGCACATGACCGGTCACATATATGTGCCATATTTGTCATCTACTCCAAATGTGTTCCATATTGATGCATCCACAAACATATGTTATATGTACCAAACATTGCTATAAAGATCATTGAGATCAATGATCAAAAATTAAGTGACCTCATTAGCATGGTTTTAAATTAGTAGATCCTGGTGATAGCTGGTAAGCTATATTACCCCAGGTGTAGGATCAGAGAAATAGTCAGACACTTTTCTTTTATTTCTGAGGTGTATTTGTGTGTTTCTGGAATATAAAAAACATGACTCACATACTTTACTGCAAAAATCAGATGTCTTCTTTTAGTCCAGTTCCAAAATTATTCCAAGAATTTCAGTTTTCATGCTAATTTTATTTTTAAGTTACATTTTGGACAGAAAAACCTGAAAGAATGTTCCAGCACTGAAGACTGTAACTTAATGTTAAATAAATTACAAAGTTAGATATGTAAATGTTAAGGTTATTTGTTTGGAAGCTAGGAGGCAAATAAAAGACCTCAAATGTTATTGTGTTACTGAAAGGCATGATCTTTAAGCCACTCTTATAATTCAGAGTCCTGATTCATAAGTGTAGAACGCATGGCACTGGCAATACTGGAGGTCCTGCCTAACTAGGTGGGGGTCAGGGAGTTGCTTTTGTTTTAATATTTTTTACTGCAGTGTTGCACAGCCTAATTATTTAGATACATTATGATGCCCAACTGAACAAAGAATATATTAGTGTACAGCAGGTGTCTAGGATATGACTTCATTATGGTTTTCCTAAAGGTTCAGTTCACATCATCTACAGCACCTCTTAACCGACATCTCCAGCTGGGCTAGGAAAAACATGAGGTAAGGGAAGTGTTGCACATACAGCAGTTTTCTATTTTTGTTTCTACAGATATTGAGGGTTAGATATTTATTTAAACTTGCTTCCTCTGAAATTAGCAGTCTTTCTTCCCTGCCTTCATTTCCAGGGTGTCTGTGCATATATACCTATGAGTGTGTATATATATGTATATATGTACCTACACATGTACATAATGCACATATAAATAAATACATAGATGGCTGAAATTATCACAGCTAGAAATTGAAACATCTAAGGGACTTAATTCTGTCTTTAATCATTTACTTAGAGTTCTGTGCTAGACAGAGTTTGGCAAAGCATCAGATGTTCTGCTTTTTTGTTTGTTTGAATGAGAGTAATTACGATTATAACAAATTAAGCATTGTATTTTTCCTTTTGGATTGTGGTAAAATATGTTTCTTCTTCAACTATCAGTCAAATCTTTGAACAGGTCTGGTTTTAATTCTAGAAAGCAAAAAATACTGTGTGCTTTCCCCCCCCACCCCCCAGATTCCTAAGTCTGGATGAGTACTATGAATAACAGTACCAAATAAGTCATCTGCTGAGAGAAATTATCTTGAAAACTGGAGATGAAAAAATACCAGAAGTACAACAAAAAATTCATCAGTATACAATGGATAAGGCAAAAGTACAGTTCTATTCCTATTAATACTGTGTCTTGATATCAATGTTGAGGATTAATGATATATGTTAATTAAAAATTATTAAGTCTAATAGTCTTGTGAATACAGATGACAGAAATGTGGAAGTAAAATCCTTCAGTAATCCCATGTCTTTCAGGCTACTTTGTGAGGATTCTGGTTACTCCAGTATAAAATTTGAAGCATTTTAAAATTCTCTCCATTCCTGCTAAGTATCAATAGTGTTTGCCTTTATTATTTAAACTGTGTACAAGTAATCCACTGTTAATTGTAACTGGTTGCTAAGCATGCTTCCCCAGGAAAGGCAGTCACCAGGAAAAAGCTAGTCAGTTCACATAGTTTAGGCCAGAATCAGAATCGAAGCACTTTATTAATTTATTAATGACATGTAATTAACCCACAGTGAAGTATACATTCAGGATCAATATTGGTAATATAACAGATAAATCATGACACCAGACACTTACAGTGCATTCTTATACAGCTACGCCCTTCCCAGCCGNGGCCTGGCCCGGGGGGCGGCGGGGGCGCTGCCCTCAGGGCCTGCAGGTGCCGCTGCTGCTGCTGCCCGTCCCGCCCCGGGTCACCCCACTGACAGCTCTTCCTGCTGCCTTCACGCCTCTTCGCGGGCTGGCTCCCTCCGCCTTTCGGCTTCTTTTATTCTATTCAACAGAATTTCTCTTCTGGTTAATTCCTTGGTTGCTGTTTAATCTGGTTAGTGGTTGTCTTCCTCTTTAACGTGGCTGGTTTGGAGCAGATCCGCTCCTGCCAATCCTGTGTACACGACGCACACACCTCAGGCACGCTCACGGTCCTGCCCTAACAGCTGGGGCTATCTGGGCCACCCCATGTGTTGGCCCCCACAAAGACCTTTATGTTACAGCTGTGAAGGGTAAAAACATTCCTCTGGGGAAAAAATTAGAATCGATTTCATACAGGCATCATTTGTTTGTGTTCAACTTGTGTCATTCTGTTCATTTCACCTTGTAAAAAAGGTGCTTTCGGACTCAGGAGAGTCATCTGCGTGAAGAGTAGGTGGTAGGGGGGGAGGTGGTTAAAAGAGATAGACAATGCAACTTAGAGGGAGGGCAGTAGACAATTTAGGGCATATTAAGACTTTGTTGCTTAAATGCAAGATAGTTATCCTGGAATTCTCAACAGTCAAAGAGATGCATGATCACTTCCACAAGCAAACTGACCTAGTCTGTTCTAGATATTTTAGACAGTTTGGTTAGGACAGGACAGATTGTTCTGTGTAAGTGACTATTTCTGCCCAACAGATGTGAAAGGAACTTAAATAGATTATTGTGGGCTTACAAAATACAGTTTTAGACCTTTAAAGTTATATAACATCTAAAAACTACCCATTCAGTCTTTACTCCCTATGAGCAGACATCAAAGCAGAAGTCCTTGAAATGTCTGCATCACAGCACAGTTTCCCACTGAGTCCTGGAAAATATTTCCAGCAGAATACAGAGTACAATTCTAACTCTATGCATATCCTGATCCAATAGTAATGAATATGAGCTTCCAACTACCAGCAAACTCCACCATACCTCAGTCTAGTTGTGGTGAATTTTCAATCCTTATCTAAACAAGGGAATTCAGCAAATAAGGTTAAAAAGAAGAAAAAAGTTTTGTGATTATAAACTAGTTCTGTACTGCACTTTGTACAGTGCCTGGCATAATAGGATCACAGGATCACAGAATGGTAGTGATTGGAAGGGACCTCTGGAGATCATCTCGTCCAAACCCACTGCTTGAGCTGGTACCCCTGCAGCAGGCTGCACAGGACCACATATTTCCAGGGAAGGAGACTCCACAACCAATCTGGGCAGCCTGTTCCACTGCTCTGTCACCCTCACAAGAAAGAAGTTTTTTCTCATGTTTAAGTGGAACTTCCTGTGCTCCAACGTCTGCCCATTGCCTCTTGTCCTGTCATTGGGCAACACTGAAAAGAGTCTGGCCCCATTCTCTTGACACCCACCTTTCAGGTATTTATGAGCATTGGTAAGATTCCCCCCTCGGTCTTCTCTTCTCCAGGCTAAAGAAACCCAGGTCTCTCATCCTTTCCTTGTAACAGAGAAGCTCCAGTCCCCTGATCATCTTCTTAGCTCTCCGCTGGACTTGCTCAAGCAGTTCCCTGTCCTTCTTAAACTGGGGAGCCCAGAACTGGACACAGTACTCCAAATGTGGCCTCACTGGGGCGGAGTAGAGGGGGAGGATAACCTCCCTCCACCTGCTGGCCACACGCATTTAATGCACCCCAGGATACCCTTGGCATTCTTGGCCACAAGGGTGGCACATTGCTGGCTCATGGTCACCTTGCTGTCCACCAGCACTTCAAGGTCCTTCTCAGCAGAGCCACTTTGCAGCAGGTCAAACCCCAATGTGTACTGGTGCACAGGGTTTTTCCTCCCCAGGTGCAGGACCTTACACTTGCTTTTGTTGAATTTGATTGGGTTCCCCTGGGCGCAGCTCTCCAGCCTGTCCAGGTCCCACTGAATGGCATCACAGCCTTCTGGTGTATCAGCCAGTCCTCCCAGCTTGGTATCATCAGCAAACTTGCTGAGGGTACACTCTGTCCCTTTGTCCAAGTCATTGATGAATATGTTGAACAGGACTGGACCCAGCACAGACCCCTGGGGAACACCCCTAGTTATGGGTCCCCAGCCAGACTCTGCCCCGTTGATCATGACCCTCTGAGCTCTGCTGTTCAGCCAGTTCCCAATCCACCTCAATGTCCTCTCATCGAACCCACACTTCCTAAGCTTACCTATGACAATATTATGGGAGACAGCGTCTAACGCCTTACTGAAGTCAAGATAAACAACATCCACTGTTCTCCCTTCGTCTACCCAGCCAGTCACAACATCATAGAAGGCTATCGGATTGGTCAAGCGTTATGTCCCCTTGGTGAATATATGTTGACTACTTCTAATAACCTCCTTTTCCTCTACATGACCTCTAGGATGAACTATACCATCACCTTTCTGGGGATGGAGGTGAGGCTGATTGGCCTATAGTTTCCCTGGTCCTCCTTCTTGCCCTTTTTGAAGGCTGGAGTAACATTGCCTACCCTGCAGTCCTAGGGCACCTCTCCTCTCCTCCATGACTTTTTAAAGATGATGGAGAGTGGCTTAGCAAGAACATCTGCCAGCTCCTTCAGCACCTGTGGGTGCATCCCTTTGGGGCCCATTGATTTGTGAGTATCCAGTTTGCCTAAATGATCTCTGACCCAGTCCTCCTCAACCAAGGGGAAGTCTTCCTTTCTCCAGATATTCTCTCTCACTTCTGGGGGCTGGGATGCCTGAGTGTTAGCCTTAGCAGTAAAGACTGAAGTAAAGGCATTCAGTTACTTTGCCTTCTATGCATCCTGCATGTCACCGGGGCACCCACCTCATTCAGCAGCAACCCCACTGTACCCCCAGTCTTTCTTTACTACTGATGTATTTGAAGAGTCCCTTCTTGTTATCCCTGACATCCCTTGACAGACTGAGTTCCAAGTGGGCCTTGGCCTTCCTCGTTGCATCTCTGCATACGCTGACAACATTCCTATATTCCTCTCAAGTGGCCAGTCTGTTTTTTCACATACTTTAAACCTCCTTTTTCCATTTGATTTTCTAGAAGCTCTTTGGTCATCCATGCAGGTCTCCTGGCTTCTCTGCTTGAGTTCTTCCTCCTAGTGATGCAGGGATCTTGAGGTTGGAGGAAGTGGTCCTTGAATATCTACCAGGGTCCTGGTCCACGAGTGAGTATCCTGCTAACACAACACAATCTAAGAAATCATTAGTATTCCGGTCTGTCAGTATAACACATTGTTATCATCTATCAAGGAACCCCACTTGAAAGTGGCATGGAAGGGTTGGTGATGGGAAAACGATTATCACTGTATTTTTGGTTTTATCCCCACAAGGTAACTGTGAGGCAGACCACAGCACCTTAGCAACACAAAACTGAAGGAAAAGATGTCCATGTAGCACTGGGTCCACTGGGACAGGAATTACCAAGGCAATTATTATAAGGAGATTGACGAAACCAGTGGTTCTATCCTCAATCAAATGCTCCACTTGGTTCTGTCTTTTTATTCAATATCCATATTAGTTCTTTATAAAAATGTACTTCTGCAAGTTTTGATAAGCACCACTTGCATTTAAATGATAATGAACAGTTGCATCTCATTGGTCTCAATTTGTTCACACAGGCAGAAACTTACTTTGTTAAAATCACTGTAAACCTAAAGCAAAGTGAACAGCAGATTTTAGGAGAGGGAGAGAAAGAGTGAGACTGTTTATTTCACAGATGACCCAAAAGACTTCTGCTACAGGGACGGATTACTCTCTGGAGTAAACCGTGCCCTGGCAGAATTTGCCTCTGCCTCTACACTTGTTATTCCTTACCGCTGTTAGCCAAACCTGATCATAAAAGCCTCTAAAAAATGGGTAATCGAGAACCTTCCCAGGCAATCGCTTCCAGACATTACTCTTTTTTTTTTTTTGTAATATTTCATAACTTTTGTAATGTCTAAAGTAAATCACTTTAACAGCAATTTAATCCCATTATTTCTAGTCTTATTCCCAACTGAGATACAAAGAACAGATTTTTCCATTATTCTTCTTCTTTGCAGTAATATTTTGCATATTTGAAGACTGTTGTTGCATTCTCCTTCTGTATACTCTTCTTCAGACTAAACAGTAACAGCCCTTCTTGTCTGTCCTCATAATCATGATTTTTAGGTTGTTGATCTTACTTGTTATTCCTCTCTGGATTTCCTCCAGCTGGGCCACAGCTTTCTTGAAACATGGTACCCGAAACAAATGTTGACTTCTCCAGCTGAAGGTGTTGCCTACATACTTGAAGCTATTCTTTCAACTGCTTTTAATGAAGGACAGTTGAACTGAATTTAGAAGGAATGTGACTGGTTTTTTGATTGTTTGATTGTTATTATTTTTTTTCTGACAAAACATCTCATGACATAATGGTTGCGATGTCAGGAATCATTAAGACCGATGTTACATATTCTGTAAATAACACATCGGGTGTTCTCATACCCATGTCTGTATGGCTCTGAAAATGATCAGGTCCTCCATTTGACAACTCATTCCAAAGCTTTCTGCTCATTGTAGTGACAGCTGATGGCAAAAGAAACTTATTAAGAATTTATTTAATGAGGAAAAGACCATTGTGAGTAATTCTCATTTACCTCAGCGACCTGGCACTGTAGTCATTGCGATCAGGCACTTGGTCAATGCCAGCTGTCTAACTTAATTTTTTACAGACCATGGTTTCTCACATTTGTGCATCTGTAAACTTTCCAGCAGCTTCTTTGTGCCAATGAAGAGCAGAAGACTTGCTCTGCTTCACTGGTATTTCCAGATATTCTTGTTGCTGTATGTATGCTTGCTGCCCTTCTTTCCTACAACTCAGGTCAGAATTTAACATACCAGGACTTTAAAGATGACTGGGGATAAGATAGAGTCCAAATATCTGTGATGACTTTTAAACCAAAGATTAATGTTATTTAAATGGCTAGTCGTAATGACCTTGGATTCTTATAACATTTATTAAGCTAAATATAGAATTGCCTCAGGATGCAATGGTATATATTTCAGCATCTATTTGCACATATTGGAACAGAGCTTTGTATTGGTCATTATTGCATATACAATTTGGAAATAATATTTATTATTATAATACTTGAAAGCTGATTTGACCAGTGACAATGGGAAACTTGTATTCCTAAGACTGCCATACTTGGAGTTCTTAAAATTTTGGCAAAAATTCTAAAGCACAGGCTTATCTCTTTCCATTAGCTGAAACTAGAG
>WEKW01026757.1:47744-67061 GCA_013389905.1 Sula dactylatra | reverse complement strand
CGCGCCGGACCCCCACGGGTGCGGGGCAGGGCCGCCCCTCCTCCTCCTCCTCCTCAGGCCGCTCCTCCGGGCCCGGCGGCGACGGCGGCGGCTCTTCAGGGCTGTTTAACGCCCCCCCCGCTCCCCGGTGTCCAAAAATACCCGCTCGTCCCTGAAACACGTCACGAGGAGGAGCGATGAGGCGGCGGCCCGTCGAGGGGGGGGACGCTCCGGGCCCCGGCGTAGCGAAAAGCTTTGCCATATGTAGAAATAAACCGTCGGTAGAGACTGAAAGCCCTGCGAGATTTATACGCGCATATAAATTCCCTTTTAAACGTGCTTTCAAATACAGCGAACGCATCCACCAAGCATCTCCCCGTGAGCAGGAGGCCAAGGCCTCTAACAAACGGGTTACAAACGTCGCAAGCACGGGTTTTGTTCCAGCGTCAGTGGCCCTGTCCATGTGAACTGAGTTATACGAGTATCTAAACGTTTGCAAAAAAACATCCCGTAATAAAATGCTTTTAAAACGGGGTTGTGAGAGCAGGCGATGAAAAAGGCGCAAGAAAAATATTCTTCTGTCGAGTTCCTTGGTTGTAGGGATCTGGTAGTGTTTCATACGCTCAAGAACTAGATAACGGCTTTGTAAAACTGCATATCATTCCTTAATTAAAAGCAATCCTCACAAACCAAACTACCGCAGCGTAACTCCTCTCTAGTGATCATTTAGTGGTAAGAAAAATAACACTTACGAAGAGGCATTGTAGTGCGATTTCCTTTTCCTCTGTCAGATAGTATTAATGCTCTGTTGTGTGAGAAAGAATGGAGAGGAGAACAGAGAATGCATCCAGGAGAATAAAGATCAAATTTCCTGAAGCAAGAAACCTCATTACTGAACAGCATTACATTCATATACAAAGTAGATTGTTTATATTTTCTCCAGATGCAAATAAAGTAAACCTTTTTATTTTATCCAGATGTAAATAAAGGAAATGGGACAAGGTAAAAAAATCAGTGCAGCCACAATCTTCAGGAGCATCTTTTCTTTAAATAAATTCCCAGTTTTATTAGCACATAAGTGGTTTCAGCAAGTTACTATAAAAATACTGTCCTGCTGGAAAGCAATGCTGGCTTCTGTCAGTCATGCCTTCTGCAGTAAAACTGACTGGCATGTTGGTTGTTACTCTTTCAGGCTGAATAGAAGGAGGAGGTAAGATGGGGTTTGGATTAAGGTTGCCAGAGACAATGGAAAATCAATGCTCACGAGCACGAGCTGTTTGCAGGGCCCAGCAGACTGAAGCTTTCCTGGGTGACTGGTGGCAAATGCATCTGCTGAGCCACAGGGCTGTGTGGAAGGCTGTCTTGAAAACTGTTAGCAAAAAATCTTCCTCCTCTTGTAGTTTTTTACCGTTTCCAGCAAAAGCAGGTTCTATGTACATTCTTTATAAATACACAGGATTACACTGAAGAATATGCCTGATTTGTACTTTTCAGCTCTCCTTTGAATAGAAATGATCCATGTTATCAGTTACATCTTATTGGTTAAAAGGGTACTTTCTGCACGGGTGATTTTTCATCAATCTTAAGTCAAGCGTATTATTGTACTGAACACTGTGATGGAAATACAGGCTATCTTCCAGTGAGAAAGAGAGCTGAAGCTTTGAAAAGGGCTACAGGAGAGACAACCTATATGACATCTGTGTGCTGAATGCACCTGACAGCATAACTGTGAGCATTGTTTTTCTAACAGAGGGCACAGCAAAGCATAAAACACCCACTGAGGCTCAATTCTGGCAGGCTGTGTTTCTTTGCTGTGGTGCAGTCAGAAGATGCAACTTCTCACTGACAGTAGGCCACTGCAAGTAACTACTGTATTCCATCATTTCTGTTTTCCTCTCTCTTACATGGAACCTGTGATAACTGATTTTCTTTTATGAGAAGCCCTATACCTTCCAAAACTTCAGCCACCAGTACTAAATGAAATTAAAAGGCCAGTCTGGCTGAGAACAGAAAATTCTGTCAGAGAATGTTACATTTCACTGTAACTGGATATGCATGACTTATTAAAATCTGCAGGTTTAACTATCACTTATTGTTACCATGTTACTTTATTTTAATAGTTTTAATTTAATTAGGGAATTGTTTATTTTATTTCAGCATATTTGAGAAGAGAATGCCTCTTTTTCATTTAATTTGGTATGCTTCCCCTTTTTACATAGCTTCCTAAAAACACTTTTACAGACCTTCTGTTTTAACCATGTTGCTGATTACATCTGCATGAAAAGTGCCTTTTGAGACATAGTTTCTATTTCACAAAGAAACTACAATACCCTGTATGTTATTATAACAAAACAAATTGCATCATTGTATCCATTGCCATTACCTTTTATCATTCATGGTAAGACTTTACTCATGCCTTTTACTTCACAGGCGCTGTCATCTCTGAAAGTGAAAATCATGTGCTTCTTTCAGCTTGCATTATTAGATCTCTTTTTAAAAATATTACATGTCTTAATTCCAGTGTAAACTTAAGCATATGTAGAGGCTGTATAGAGGAGATGATACTCTAGGTGGTCAAACCTACAACAGCATGAACACCTCCTGTGCCACTGACAACATGCAACTGATTTCTGGGAGAATTATGAGCTTCCTGAAAATTAAAGAGGTGGCAGTTGTTTCGCAGATAACGTCGGTCTTATTTTTGCATTTTTGCCCTTGGATAATATTTCTGAGCATAATTTGTCACAGTTGCAGTAAAATGCTCTGATTTTATCAGATTTACTTGGAGAAGAAAGATAGTACGAAATCTCAGCCAAAGAATGTACAGTTTTATAAGATCAAACGGCTCCTTGAAACACTATCGATGTCTATAAAAGCAAGAAATCAGAACGGGGAAAAAAACAACAGCAATAAAAAAAAAAACCACTTAAAAAGAAGTTAGTAATATAGTCTCAGTACTGGCAGGAAAGGGAGATGCTCAGAATGAAATGTGTGTGTTTGTGCTTCTAACATGACTGACACAAACATCCAGTCTGGATGGAGAGACAGTAACACTGTTCCACCAAATGGCAATCACAGGTAACATCAACCTATCCATCAAAAATACAGTAGGTATATTTATCTAGGGTGAGATCAGTACTTTGGGTTCCTTAAATTATGATAATTCAGTAAGCACAAGTTAAGAAATGTCAGCCTAGTAAAAAGATGCAGTCTGCTTCAAAAAGAAGGATGACTATTCAGGTTCTGAAGATGAAGAACAAAGCATATGAGCCTGAAAAGAACAAATAATTCAGAAAGAACCTTGACTCAGAGGGACTTTTCTGAACCTGTTTTACCCACTCACTCACTGCTGACAGCCTCTGTGCACCCATGGGGAAGCACTTGACAGGTTCAGTAATGTGCTTGGAGGCTTTTTGCAGCATGAAATTTGTTTCTAATTTGCAGAAACAAGTAAAACATACAGTCTGATTCCTAGCTAAGAAACAATGCCATCAAGGGAAAACTGCTATTTTTTCTTGTAAAGAAAAAGATGATAATTTTCTAAAAGTTCAGTTCTCCGTGTTGAAGAGGAATTGCCTGTAAAGGTCATTCCCCCTCAGGATAAGCAGTTCTGAATCCTTTGCCGCTTTGCATTATCCTTTTCATACATACACGGCAACACATGGTAATGCTGAATACCATCCCCATGTGATCCTGATAGATCCCCTCACTGACAGGCAGTATCCTGGTTGCGTGCTGAGAACAGCAAGCAGCATGCTGCTCCACCATTCATCCACCCCCTGCTCCTGGCATTTTCATTTGCAGGAGCAAAGGCTCTGTTCAGGCTCTAAATATTCTGTTCATTGTTTCTCTTCTCCTGCTCACCCTGGAATGAATGTTCCTCAGACCCCTTAGTAAAGGAACGCCTGGATGAAAGCATGAGCGAAACTGAGGGCAGGACAGAGTGATGCATAGATGCATCAGTATGCTCAGAGCAAGCTTAGAGAAAGAGATGTTGGAGATCTGTGGGGGGAAAGAAAAAAAGAAAAAAGGAAGGACTCAAAAGAAGCAGTTGGATAAATGCTTTATTCATGTATTGCAATTCTGCCATTCCCTAGGAAAATAAGAAAAGGAGAGGGAATGATGTTTTGGGCTAAGAATGAGAAGGAAGTAAAACTTTTCCTCAGTTTCTTCCCCCTTCTTTCTTAAGTTCTTGCTGTCATATGCATACCTGAAATTTTTCTCCAGGTGCCTCAGTTTTGGAAAATTTGGCCACTATCTTGAATACACTTGACTGATTAGTGTATGTTTTTAAAGCCACCCGTCTAAGTTGCTTCAGTTTGTGGTGCATTACTAATTAAGCTATAATAATAATGATTCTTGTGTTCTTTGACAATGTTACTCAAAATGATGTGCAGATGTGCCATATTTTTATAGGAAATAAAACATTTAAGATGTAAAATATGTACATGAGGCAAATTTTGTCATCCACAAGAATGCCTTTTGTTAGAATGGCGTAGCTTCAGTCAAGGTATTCCCAAGTTTGACTGAGTGTAACTATTCCCACACACCATTTAATTTCCCACAGGCCTTTAATATGAATTTTAGTTATTCAGAACTTGCAGGAAAGACCATGAAGACAGAATCTGTTGCGCTACTTATTTTGGGGCAGAAATGCAGCATATAACAGCAAGGCTTCCCAGGACTGGAAGATATGGAGATGTCTCTTTGTTGACATGTTAGAACAAATAGAACAAATAGAACATGTTAGAACAAATAGATTGGAAACTAATAGATTGGAAACTATTGGAAACAAATAAATGGAAACTGCACAGAATCTCAAAGCAATGAAGAGAGACAAGTGGTATAGTAATTCCTTTCAGCATTAATCCACAATCTCACTCTTCAGCCCTGTGTGGGTGTGCTGAGAGCAACCCTGCACCGGGAGGTTCGGCTGCTGGGGCTCAGGGCCAGCGTAGAGCTGGTGGCGGACCCTTTCTCCTGGGGGCGAGCTCCCAGAAGATACACAATATGGATTGTTGGGTCCTCAGCTGCTACAGATGCGAGGTCGGGGCTTTGTGGAGCATTTGTCTCCATTCCAGCACGTGGTCCGAAGGTTTCATTTATGAGGATTAGTCACCCCAGTTGGCAACCAATGTGAAATCAGAAAAAGGTACTGAGGGAATAAACACATTACAAGGGCATCTATATTGTTTTGTATTTATATTAGCAGCAAGAAATGAGCAAAAGAAACCAAAAAAAAATCACTAATGAGAAGAAATATGCTAGGAATAGCATTTCTAAAGCTTGCATGGGCAATGTGAATGGCTGGAATATAAAAATAATATGCTATAATCTATTTAAAAGCATAAAGATAGTGAAAAAATACACATGGGACCCTATAACTTGTTTCGAAGACACTGTAACTTGTATCAAAATTATTCACAACTCAGAGACAGAGAACCTTGAATGCATCATTTTAACTGGTAAAACCCAGGAAAAGGACATTGCTGAGCATCAGTAAAAGACCACCAAACAAACCAGAGAATTAGTTTTAATTTCTTCCTAGAAATTTGTCTGTATTCTGCCCATACGGTTGAGGAGAAGGAGAGGAAATAGTGTGACAGTCCATTTAGAAAGTCTGTACTGGAGGATCTGGAGACCAGCTATGAACTATCAGCTGAATTTCAGGAATGCTTCTTCTTTCGTTTCTTAAACAGTGGAGCACACGGCATGAGGCAATCCTGCTTTGGACTTAATGCTTAAAAAGAATCATGGCATTCGAGATGGTTTCCTAGGCATCAGGGACATAATTACGGGCAGAAAAAGAATATTACCAGCTAGTAGAATCATAGAATCATAGAATGGATTGGGTTGGAAGGTCATCTGTCCAACCCCCCTGCAAGGAGCTAGATCAGGTTGCTCAAGCTCCATCCAGCCTGACCTTGAATGTTTCCAGGGATGGGTCATCTACCACCTCTCTGGGCTGCCTGTTCCAGTGTTTCAGCATCCTCATTGTAAAAAATGTCTTCCTTATATCTAGTGTAAATCAACCTTCTTTTAGTTTAAAACCATTACCCCTTGTCCTATCACAACAGGCCCTGCTAAAAAGTCTGTCCTGATCTTTCTTATAAGCCCCCATTAACTATTGTAAGGCTGCAATAAGGTCTTCCCTCAGTCTTCTCTTCTCCAGGCTGAACAACCCCAATTCTCTCAGCCTTTCCTCATAGGAGAGGTGCTCCACCCCTCTGATCATAGTACTAGCTAACGAGCTGATTTCACAAAGGAAGAAAACTTTTTGCTTACAAAGAAAAATGGAAATCATAGTCGGGACTCCTCTAAATTGAACAGCTTGTAAGGCTAGAAAAATCACATCTCCATAATTTAAAAAAGAAAGACAAAGAGGTAACTTTTGCTAAATGCCCTACCTGAATGAGTAGGAGCGGAAATTAAGTTTAAAAAAAAGAGCGAAGACAGAGGAAGTAGTAAGCAATTAGTAGTCATTTAGGATAATGACAGACAGAATATGAGCAGGGTAGCCAAACAGTAGAGGGTAAACCCACTGCTTATAAAGTTAATAGAGTTTAAAATGTCATAGTTACAAAAGCCAATACATCCCTCCCCCAAAAGTCCATTTACTAGATATATGCTCTAAGAGTATAAAGAATTAAAACATAAAGAAAAGCAGAAGTGCTCGTTCTAAACACATTCTGGCAGACCAGGGAAATTCCAGAGGAAGACAGAACTGATAAGATTGTGTCAAAATTTAAAAAGTGAAAATGGAACCCATGCAATCATAAACTACCTAGATTAATATCGGTCCTTGGCAAACCTTGCTTAAACAATCACAACAGTGTTCTCAAATACAGAGCAGGCAGGGTCAAGTACAGACCCAGCAGGTCTGCATTTACTTCCTGGGGTGTATAAAGGATGAAACTTCCCACCAGAGTAACTTGCTGCTGTGTTGGTGCAGCAGAAGATGGGGAAGCCAGTGGCACCGTAGGTTCCTTCAGACTCTGCTCTGAGTGACAGCGATATGCAAGCTGATCCCCAGTGAGATCTTGCGGTGTGCTGACTGTGGGTCAGTCACAGCAGTAATAATAAAAGAAAGGGTTTGTACTTACTGGCTGATCAGCCAGTAAATTTTCCAGGAGGTCCTATAGCAGGAACAGGAACGTGGAAAGGAAGCATGGGTGCTAACAGAGCCAGGGACATTCTAAAGCAGACTTGTTTCAGTGCTACTGAGCTGCAGTTAAGCAATGATAATTGCATGGGTTAGGAAAGAAATGAGCTTCTCTGAGCAAAACCACTCTGCTTTGGATCCTGGAAAGCTTACTTAATCAGCTGTGCATCTTCATCCAAATTGTCATCAGTATAACAGCAACCAGCCTGTTCACAGACCGACTCTTTGGTAGTGATAATTGCCTGTTGCGCATAGGCTTGTACAGCCTTCTGTACATGCACAGACTCACCCATCCTCACCGAGGCATTCATACCTTCAGCTGTGGGGAGGAGCAGATGATGACAAGAAGAAAAGTAATGATGCAAAAGAATGTCTAACAACTAAATGAACCATTCGAATGTTATGTGTGCCAGTCAACAAAGTCTAATGGAAAAACAGGTCTTGTCAGAGAAATCTGAGGTGAGGTTACAGGCTTGGCTGTTAGAAGACAATGTCATAGCTCTACTAATTTTTTAAGGTGTTTGACTTAACACCACATGTTAATGATCAGAAAAAAATTACTTTATAATGCAATAAAGCACAGATTCAGTGCATTGAGAACTGGATCAGCAATTCAAAGTAGCTGTCAGTGAGACAGTCGTCTTTGAAAACTGATGTTTCCTTTGGGGCTCCTTGGGTTTCCTAAATGGCCTGGAAAGTAAATATAAAATAGTGCTAATCAAACTTGAAGTGATGTGGCACTGTCAGTGTGATGAACAGTAATAACAATAAGGCAAGAGGTATCTCCTGAGAAGTAGGAACATTGCAAAGGATGTAAGAGTGATAACTCTTAGGCGATGTAAAGAATATGAGAGTCAAAACCTAACAAGTATCTCAGTTTATGACTGCAGCAAAAGGGCTGAGGTAATTCCTGGATATGAAATAAGGAAGTAACAAAGAGATGATTTTATCTCTGTGTATAGCATTGATAAAACTGATACTGGAATTTGGCACGTAGTGTAAAAATAGGGAAGAGAGCAGGAAAGGGCTCACTTTGGTCAGTTCATCAATGCTGTAGCAGAGTCAGGCACAAGGAAAGAACTAATAGCAGGAATGCAAAGCCAGACAAATTCAGATTCAAAATTAAACACAAGTTTTAAAACCAAGACAAACTGAGAAGTGAAGCAAATGATTGCTCATCTTCTGGCAGCTTTGCGTAAGGGTTGATGGGGAACCTGGTGGCACAACTTTGGCTAGGTACAGATTGTATTTCAGTCACCAGGCCCAGTTCACAGGAGATTGACCATCTCTGCCAGCTGTGAAACTTAATAACAATTTTAAAATAATTTAATTTATTTTTCAATATTGTAGTCAGCATATTTGCATTGCTGAAATAAAGATGGTCAGAAATTATTAATGGCCCCAATGAGAATCACATCTCACTGAAATAGAGTGCATTGATCCAAGACTTCTAAAACTTGCAGGAAAACTTGCATACTAAACACATACTTCATGGGTGTAAGTGGAAGAATCCTAGGACTACATTGTGTGGCTTAAATTGAAGCAGTTTATCCTAAAGCAGCCTTCAAAACAAGGAAAAAAACAGGTAAGCTATCTTTAATAATATCATTCAATCCTTAGCATTGATATAAAGCTTATTGCTGCTCTCTAAAATACATTTAATTTTATAGATTCTTTCCTTTGCACAGTGTTCCTTGAAGTGCTTTGCAATACAGATACTGGCAATTAGCAAGTAAACAAATAAGCCACAACAATCACATGCTCAATTATCACTCCTGTTCAGTCCTGCATTTTAAAATATTGTATAAAGGGCAAATGACTGGACACCAGGATTATCATGTAAACTCTGAAAGCAAGTGCTTTCATTTCTACTGACTGAACAAATAAAATAGTATCAGCTAGGCTTTTCCTTCGCCTCATAATTTGTTCCCTTAGAAATTTCTACTTTAAAGCTAGTTCTTTTGGTTTCAGTTTTGTAAGTTACTTACACCAAGTAATCCAGTTTCAAGAGAGTCACATGGACACAAAGGGAAAAAGAGTGTAGTTTATCAAAGGCCATTGCATATTACTGTCAGAAGAACACATCCCATAAAAAGTATCCTCATCTTGCTGCTTTGACCAGTGAAGTATTTTATTTCAAAATGCAAAACCTCTTGTTGTTAGAAGTGAAGAACTGTAGTGACAGAAATATTGGTCTCATTTTCTGACTAGAAAAATACTTACGTATGACTCCTACCCCTAAGCCTGAAGCAGCTGATGCTCCAGGTCAGTATGAGGGGCCGTGGGGGCGGGTTCCACCCATCATTTCAGTTCTGCAGTAAACAAGAATCCTCCTGTGCTAAGTGAGGAGGTGTTGAACATGAGCGGCCCCGCTGGGTTCCAGGTTGCCTGATGAGACTAGGATTACGTTTTTGAGAACCATGTTGTAACAAGCGGCAGCGGTGATGTGTTTCTGGCCAAAATCCACCACCTGCCCAAGTTGCTGCTGCACTGTACCCCAGAGGAGGCTGCCTGTCAGCGCTGGGTTAGACAGCCTCTGGAGAGTAAGCACTGTGGTGTTTGTACACTCTGTGCACGTACATATGGAGAGATACATATGTATATGTCGTTTTCTGTCATATGTATATATGTGGCGTATATGAAAGGTGAGACTAAATGAGTTTAAGCTCGTTTTAGTCATTCAAATAACAACATATAGCTCTTCAAGTAGGAGCTCCTTTGGAAAGCCATTATTTATATCAAGCTGTTTCTTATTTAGTCAGTAAAAAACATCTCCCATGGCAGGTTAGCACATCTAGCCAGCAGAAACTTTGCCACTGTAAAGCAAGATGTCCTTCAGGGGAAGCCACTCGGATGGTTCCTGCACTTTCCCAGCTGCAGCAGCGTGGGTGCCAGCGGCCTCAGCCCAGCAGGACGTGGGGAGAGGCACTTCCCTGGAGCCAGGCAGGGGGCAAAGGGGCTGCGGTGGGCACCCGCCTGCTCTGCTGCGGTTGTTGCCTGTGTGCGGTGGCACCTGCCCTCCCCTCTGCCGGGTGCGTGCCTGAGGCTGCAGAGATAGGTTTTATAGACTCTTCAGGCCTGAAACTGAAGCCACAGAGGACAGTTCTGGAGCCAAAGATAGCAGTCCTTAGTGCTGGAGACATAAACTGTGTTATTACTGACAATGAAGATAAAGTCACAGGTAAACAGTATGGGACTGTCATGGTTTCCCATACCCATTTTCTCTGTGTTCTCTTTGGGTTTTATATTTTATTTTAACCCCATAGTAACAGCCCTCATACTGTTATTACAAAACATCTCTCAACCCAAGTTGAGGTCTTGAGCCTCAACCCTGTTTGCTCAATACAACTTTCCAAGGACAAATCATGCAAACTTTTAGTGTTTCTCTTTCTGGTAAACTGCTCACTTTGAAATTTACTTCTGGAGTGTGACCTTTGAGACTTTATAGGCTCATGGGAATTTCACTGGAAAGGTCTGAGATGATGAACCTCCAAGCAGACCCCTTGTCTCCCATTGAATGACCACTTCTGGAAGACTTGTTCTCCCTAGTCTGTGGATAATCCTGATGGTATTGTGCCATTATGACATGTAGTTTGCAGGTGAATTTATACAGAAGCTTGAGGTGGCAGTTAGTCATCATTAAACATTAATCATTAAACATTAATCATTAAACATTTGATCACTAGCATCATTAAACAGTTGAAAGATTCCTTGTTATATTGTTTAATCATGTACTTTTCTATCCCCACACCAATTATTTTTCTGAACGTTACACTTCTGTATGAGCATAATTCTTCAGGTTTGTAATGGACACAAATTTAAAAGGACAGACAAAAAGCAAATGCACAACAGCGTTTGCCAGACTTGGCATACAGGCAAATATCCTCTGAGGAGCTGTGACACTAAAAATCTTGGGTTGAAAAGGGAAGAATCATCTTATTTTGAGGTTGTCTGGTGACCTGCAAGGAGCCAGGAAACATGCTCACTCGGGGACCACTGTAGGGCTGTGGACAGGACTGGCACAGAGACAATGGAGCCTCACCAGGGGTTTTTACCCCTAAGATCTTTCTTCGTAAAGCGAGAATTGGAGACCGCTTATAATTGGGTTACTTGGAGTAAATTGTTAAGGAATAATTATTTTCCCCCCAACCTGGTGAGTGTTTCACTAAGCCCTGATAACATTCCCAAAACTTGCTGGGCCAGGTAGATTGTGCTACTTTTCCAGTAGATGAGGGGAAACGAGGAGCTCATGTTTTATCTGAAAAGCATGATCCTCTCATTTCCTTCATCTGAAGCTCTACTTGAATCTATATGGAGGAATAAAATAGTTTATGTAAGACATTAGTTGTATGTACTTCAGAAAAGTGACAAGTAAGACCATAAACAGCAGTTCTCCTGTGAAGTACATTTTTAAATGAGTGGATCCATGGTTAGGGATTCTCTGCAGTATTTTGGTGGTTTTGTTTTTCCCTTGTGGAGACACTGATGGCTACAGAACATATTGTTGTGTTCATTAAAAACAAACAAACAAATAAACAAACAAACAAAAACCCAGAGATTTATTAACAGATTTCTAGCAAACAACAGGCTTTGCCATCTAGAACAGCCAAGATCCAGCAAGAAAACCCCAAACAAACCCTCGGGGGAAAATCCGGTTTTCCAAGTCCTTTTTACAAGCAGTTTGATTCAAAATACCATCGCATCCTTGGTTAATACATTTTTTCCATGAGTACAGGGGTGGGAGGTTTACTAAACAGTACTTACTACAAATAAAAACATGAAGAAGGGAGGGAAGGTGTGTTTGTTTATAACTCCAGTTATTAGCAATGAGGGCATTATGGTCCTGTTGTGAATTTACCAGAAGGACTTTTTCTTTACTGCCAGTGTCTGTTTCCAGCCATGAAAGAAGCTCCTGCTCATGGAGCCAGCTTTTCTGCTCCCTAGCCCACCATGCTCAGTGGGAGTCTCGTTGCTTAGTTCAAGAAGTATTGCAGGCAGGGAAGGAGGGTTTGTCAGTTGCAAGCTGGAGGGACATGGAGCATGTGTTATTCACTTTGAACTCTGTGCTGCTTCTTCAGAGTGAAAATTTCTATCAGCATTGGATTCAAATCCTGAATTTTCTCACAGAATGGCCTTTGCTGACTGAACAGGACTAGCTGCTTAATTGCTTCACCTGGCAAGGCACAGAAATCATGGCTAGCATGATTAATAATAATAAAACTTTATTTTATTCTTGATGTTTTGTAATCGAGCTGGTTTCAAGTTGTACATTCATTTAAAATATGCATGCCAGTTCAAACAGCTATCGATTACTGAGCTTGGGTTTTTGTCAGCTGTTCTGCACCTTCTTGTCTCATGTAATGGCAACAGTTGGTTTAAATGGTGGCACTTTCTCATTTGCCTTGTCCTTACCACATGCAGACCACTGCAAGGAGAATGATGTGAATCTCCAAGGGCCACAGGGGTAAGTCTAGGTTCAGTCATCTTTGCCTTTCAGGTGGTGAAAGCATGATAGGAGTTTTAAAATGCTGTACAGCAGGCATCTCTGAGCTCCCAGCTCTGTCAAGTCTCAGTTCTTGACTCCTGTGCAGCAGAGACTGAAGTAATGGTACAAACTTTGAAGTGTCAGGAAACTCAGCCTCTAACTGAGGTGAATTAAGAAATGTCCACTAGGTGCAGGTCAACTCCTAATTGTCCAGGCCAATTCTCTTCAGGTTGATTCTTCCTTCAAGGCATCTAGCACTGGCCAGTTTCCAGGAGGTATGCTGAGACTTCTGATCTGTGATGGTACATTTGATGGTTCCTAGAAAAGCTGATGTCTCTACATGAGTTTGACAAAAGAAAAATATAAGACCCATAAACTCAGAGAAGGGAAACAGAGTACTTTCACATGGGTGGGTCACGAGATTACAGGCAACAAGCTAGCTCCTTGAAGCCTCAGGGTCTGCTTTGGTGGCTCCCTACTTCACTTTCGTACAGGACAGCTGTTGCTACTGTTAAGGGAAGAGATGGGAGGAGTTGGAGAATTATCCTATCTCAATGGAGGCATTCGAGACCATCTAAGGAACCTGAAGGTGCACAAGTCCATGGGTCCTGATGAGATGCATCCGCAGGTCCTGAGGGAACTGGTGGATGAAGTTGCTAAGGCACGTGGATGAAGTTGCTAAGGCACTATCCGTCATATCTGAGGAGTTGTGGCAGTCCAGTGAAGTTCCACTAACTTGTAAAGGGGAAACATAACCCCCATTTTCAAAAAGGGAAAAAAGGAAGACCTGAGGAGCTACAGGCCAATCAGTCTCACCTCTGTGCCCAGCAAGATCATGGAGCAGAGCCTCCTGGAAACTATGCTAAGGCACATGGAAAACAGAGAGGTTATTGGTGACAGCCAACATGGCTTCACTAAGGGCAAATTGTGCCTGATGAATTTGGTGGCCTTCTATGATGGGGTTACAGCATTGGTGGATAAGGGAAGAGCAAATGATGTCATCTACTTGGACTTGTGCAAAGCCTTTGACACTGCCCTGCATGACATCCTTGTCTCTAAATAGGAGAGACATGAGTTTGATGGATGGACCACTCAGTGGATAAGGAATTGGCTGGATGGCCACACTCAAAGAGTTGCAGTCAATGGCTCGATGTCCAAGTGGAGACCGGTGATGAGTGGTGTTCCTCAGAGGTCAGTATTGGGATCGGCGCTGTTTAACATCTTTGTTGGCAACACGGACAGTGGGATTGAGTGCACCCTCAGCAAGTTTGCTGACAACACCAAGCTGTGTGGTGTGGTCAGTACGCTGGAGGGAAGGGATGCCATCCAGAGGGACCTGGACAGGCTTGAGAGGTGGGCCTGCGTGAACCTCATGAAGTTCAACAAGGCCAAGTGCAGGGTCCTGCACATGGGTCAGGGCAATCCCAAGCATACATACAGGCTAGGCAGAGAATGGATTGAAAGCAGCCCTGAGGAGAAAGACTTGGGCATGTTGGTTGATGAGAAGCTCAACATGACCTGGCAATGTGCGCTTGCAGCCCAGAAAGCCAACTATATCCTGGGCTGCATCAAAAGAAGCATGGCCAGCAGGTCGAGGGATGTGGTTCTCCCCTCTGCTCCACTCTCATGAGACCGCACCTGGAGCACTGCGTCCAGCTCTGGGGCCCCCAACGTAAGAAGGACATGGACCTGTTGGAGCAATTCCAGAGGAGGGCCATGAAGATGATCAGCGGGCTGGAGCACCTCTACCTCTCCTATGGAGGAAGTCTGAGAGAGTTGGTGTTGTTCAGCCTGGAGAAGAGAAGGCTCTGGGGAGACCTTATTGCAGCCTTCCAGTACCTGAAGAGGGCCTACAAGAGAGCTGGAGAGGGACTTTTTACAAGGGCATCTAATGATAAGACAAGGGGTAATGGTTTTAAACTGAAAGAGGGTAGATTTAGATTAGATATAAGGAAGAAATTCTTTGCTGTGAGGGTAGTGAGGCACTGGAACAGGTTGCCCAGAGAAGTTGTGGATGCCTCATCCCTGGAAGTGCTCAAGGCCAGGTTGGACGGGGCTTTGAGCAACCTGATCTAGTGGAAGATGTCCCTGCCCATGGCAGGGGGGGTGGAACCAGATGATCTTTAAGGTCTCTTCCAGCCCAAATCATTCTTTGATTCTCTGAATCTATGATTCTGAGTCTAGAAAAAGGTCTGAAGTTATAAGTGATGACTAGTTTTCCACTTCTCTTTCCATTGAGCTCTGATTTTGAATTCTCCAGGGAAATGTGAGCAATTTTTTGGACTCTCATTTTTCCCCACAGTCTGTTACCATCATAAAGGAAGATGTGAAGGAAATCATCTATCAGTATAGGCAGCTTGTTTAAAAGGTGAAGGCTGAAATTACCTGTGTATCCAAATTGACTTGTTCCATGGGGGAATATAAAACAAGTGCTTATGTACTTCCACACAATGACACGGTCTCTCTGATGCTAAAAGTATGCTATAATATCACACACTCTCCACACTATTCTATGCATTGCTCTGTGCACAACAGCTTTCTCAGACCAAACGTGGAATAGACCTTCCTGTCTTCAAGGCAGCAATGACTGTACCTACACTGTGAGAGCCTTGGGGAGTGGTGCTGACAGTGGAGATCATGGGTCTGAGCAGATTAGGAACAAGAGCTGTAAAATAGGGTTTGCAGAACTGGAAGGTTTGTAATTTTGGCACAGCAACAAAGGGAAAAGAATAATTTAATCGCACTTTTCAGGAAACGGCCTTTATTTTGTAAAAAAATAAGTTAACTAGTGTCTAAATGTTAGTATTGAAAAAAGGACTACTGATTCTTAGGTAATGCCTTTCCTTAAACAATCCTTGGCTGTTTGTCATCTTTGACCTATGCTTCTGTACAAAATATGGGAATTTTACCAGCAGATAAAGCAAGCAAACATCACTGAAGCATGGTGAAAAGAAGCTACAGTACAACCTCCAGTGCAGAAAAGCTGAGAGGAAAGAAGTGAACAATGCTGTAAGCTTTCAACTCACCGAAACACTTATGAATGGAACAGACTGTAGTAACCCAGCATGCAAGCCATCTAGAAAACAGTGCTAACCTTTGTGCTTTTCACTAAATTCCATAGGAACTTTCATTGCAACAAGTCATGGACGTCATCAGTATCAGACATGTCCCTACAAATGGCAGAATAAATTCAGCATCAAGGAAACATCCAATATCTCTTGATCCTGTATGACATTTACCTGGGTCCTCACATCAGTACAGCCAAATTGTTCCAGGTTACGCCAGTCTGCCAGGTTAAACCTTCTGCCTACTCCCTCTGTGTAAATGCTCCAAGAGGATCCTTGGTTACAGGAGGCTATGCCATGTAAAAGAATACAGTGCTTGTCTGTGCAAGGGGATTTCTTTGCTGCCTGTTTGCAGCCTAGGTGGGTCGCTGACAGGTGTATTCAGGTAGCCAGCTTTGGGCTTCTGCCTTCAGGTGCTGCAGGACCTGAGACTATTGGACCCGAGACCTGTAAGCTTCACTGGTAGTTCATCATGGAAGAAGACAATTCACAACACCTGAGATAATCTTCTGAGCTGAATTGTCCTCTGGAAGAGCAGGATTGTCAGGGCTCTGCTTGCATGAACAGGCCTTTTCAATGGCCCTGACCAGCCTTGTACAGGACGCTCACCAACACCCTCTGCCTGTGGCCCAGGAGCTCAGCTCCAGCCAGAGCACCCAGACCTTGTCTGAGCTATCTCGTAGGTGTGCCTGTGCCTTGCTCTGTTCCCTGCTGTCCTCACTTACTGACCCGTCTTGCTGGATGGACTTGAGACTTACAGGGTAGATAGCCCTGGCGGTCTCCAGCCCTGTCTGGTGGTCTGTGGACCCATGTTGTGGCCTGGTCCCCAGTCCTGTCTCTGGCCCCATCTCCTGCTGTTTCTCACTGACTAAGGAGCCTGGCCCACAAAGCTCAGAAGTCCCCCAGGAAGGGACAGAACCTATTTGCAACAACCAGAAGAGTTCAAATAATTCACAGAAGCAAATAATTCACAGGGCAGAGCGAGATTGCCGCCCTGGTGCTGCCGGTTCAGCCTGGTAGGAGAAGTCAGCCCAGACCTGCTGTCCTAGTCCTACCTCAGGAGTTGCTGTAATGCATTCAAACAGTCTTCTCAGCAAGCAGAATTAAATGTCAAGTCCCTCAGAACACCGAGCACACAGACCTGTAGCAATAATGGAAATATGACTTAAATTCTTCCAGTGGTGTTATTTCAACATTAATACCATTGTAGAGCTCTGCTGAGGCAAGCCACTTTGGAAATCCTACTGTATTTAGTAATTTTGTGGTTTTATCAGGAAATCACTTCTGCTTACCATCAAAGGCCTGCAGGTTGTTTTGAGTCTGATCACTTCAGGCTGCTTAGGTATTTTTTTTGTCCAAATAAAATTTAAGTGTATTAATCTTAGCAGATGAAGAAACTATGTGTATCTAATGGCAAATTCAAGGGAAACAAATGCTTCCTTTGATATTAAGCTGTGCTTCTGTCAACAGGCACTAGCTGATAACTCTGTTCTTTGTAAAATAAAAGTATTTTGCTTTTTTCATGCAAAACAGAGGGCAGGATGAGCTAAGATAGCAGGACAGTACATTTGCATAGCTGTGTAAAAATAACAAGCTGAACAAAAAACCACAGAAGATTTGTCAAATGTTAAGGATAAGTCCTAGATTGCTGCTTATCATTAAATTTTCTTTGCTGCAGCCTGGTGATACCATGCAGTGTAAATGAAAGTGCGTGGATGTAGCTAAGCCACTCCACAGAGCTCTTCCACCGCCGGGCAAATCCAAGTGCTTCAGGAAGAAACTCTGTAGAGACAAGAGCTTGCTTGCTAAAGTAGCATAGCTTGAAAGGTACTTTCTGGTATCTGGGGCTGCCGGTGTTTTCAGTGGGATATAAAACTGAAATATTGATCACCCTCATTGTTTAATTAGTTCGTGAGACATTTTATAAGACTGTACAATTACATATTCATGTCGCTTTTCTGCCACATGATTAGTGTGCGGTTAAATGGCTATGTTATACATCAATAACTCCACCAGTATCAACGGGAATATTTTCATTCAGAAATTAGGCACACCATTTTGAGAGTCTCTGCTTTTTCAGATACATTTCTAGGCTCATATAAGTGGTCAGTTCACAAACCATCAAGCCAAAATACGTTGTTGTCATCAACTCAACTATTCTCACCTCCTGTCTAATTTAGTTATGACATCTTCCCTGAATAATTCTTATATGAATTAGAGCTTATCTTTTAGGCAGATATTCAGTCATGGTTGCAGCTTTCTATCTGAGCAATTATAGCCACTCTGTAAATGCCCATTTCACCTGGACAACTTTCAGTTTGTTTGCAACCTGGATTGCTTTAATACTATGTAATCTAAAGAAGTTTTACTACACCCAGTTTCTGGGTGCAGCAATTTTAAATAGCCTATCCACATTCATTTCTTTAAAACCTCCTTTGAAGACTACTGAAATGCTTTTTCTGAGGCTGAAAATACGTGCCATGGTAGGGAGGATCTGAACTGATGGCAGTAATAATAGAATAATTTTGAATTATTTACTTTATGTTTGAAGATAAGCAAAATCATAGAATCATACAATCATAGAATCATTAAAGTTGGAAAAGACCTCTAGGATCATCAAGTCCAGCTGTCAACCCAACACCACCATGCTTCCTAAACCATGTCCCAAAGTGCCACATCTACACGTTTTTTGAACACCTCCAGGGGTGGTGACTCCACCACCTCTCTGGGCAGCCTGTTCCAATGCCTGACCACTCTTTCAGTAAAGAAAGTTTTCCTAATATCCAATCTAAACCTCTTCTGGCACCACTTGAAGCCATTTCCTTGCGTCCTATTGCTAGTAACTTGGGAGAAGAGACCAACACCCACCTCACTACAGCCTCCTTTCACGTAGTTGTAGAAAGCGAAAAGGTGTCCCCTCAGCCTACTCTTCTCCAGACTAAACAACCCCAGCTCCCTCAGACGCTCCTCATAAGACTTGTTCTCCAGACCCTTCACCAGCTCCGTTGCCCTTCTCTGGACACACTCCAGCACCTCAATGTCCTTCTTGTAGTGAGGGGCCCGAAACTGAACACAGTATTGGAGGTGCGGCCTCACCAGTGCCGAGTACAGGGGCACGATCACGTCCCTACTCCTGCTGGCCACACTATTCCTGATACAAGCCAGGATGCTGTTGGCCTTCTTGGCCACCTGGGCACACGCTGGCTCATGTTCAGCCGGCTGTCAACCAGCACCCTCAGGTCCTTCTCTGCCAGGCAGCTCTCCAGGCACTCTTCCCCAAGCCTGTAGCGTTGCATGGGGTTGTTGTGACCCAGGAGAGGACCCGGTACTTGGCCTTGTTAAACCTCATACAGTTGACCTCAGCCCATTGATCCAGCCTGTCCAGATCCCTCTGCAGAGCCTTCCTACCCTCGAGCAGATCAACACTCCCACCCAACTTGGTGTCATCTGCAAATTGACTGAGGGCACACTCGATCCCCTCATCCAGATCATTGATAAAGATATTAAACGAGACTGGCCCCAAAACTGAGCCCTGGGCAACACCACTTGTGACCGGCCACCAACTGGATTTAGCTCCATTCACCACAGCTCTCTGGGCTCGGCCATCCAGCCAGTTTTTTACCCAG
>WEKW01026757.1:32754-47417 GCA_013389905.1 Sula dactylatra | reverse complement strand
GTGTCTTGGCAAGCTCCTCTGCCAGCTCCCTCAGTACTCTCGGGTGGATCCCATCCGGCCCCAGAGACTTGTGAGTGTCCAGGTGGCTCAGCAGGTCATAAACTGCTTCCTTCTGGATTATGGGGGGTTTATTCTGTGATCTGTCCCTGCCTTCCAGCTCAGGGGGCTGGATACCCTGGGGATAACTGGTCTGACAGTTAAAGACTGAGGCAAAGAAGGCATTAAGTACCTCAGCCTTCTCCTCATCCTCTCCTCATCAAAGATAAAACAGATTAACTTGATTCTGCATCTGTGCATGCACTTAATGAACGTTATTCACATGAGCAGGGCCCATCTGCTAGAGATGATGCAGAGGCGCATGCTGACTGCAGTTCAGCAAGGCTGTACAGAGTCTGCTTAACTTTAAACACCACTAGCATGCCCCTCGATTACTAACACTTCAGTGGGACTAGTTTATGCTTAAAATTAACTGTGTGCCCGAACATTTTGCTGGCTACTATCTTGCTGCTCTCCACTTAGCGGGGTCAAATACTGATGAAAGAGCTGTGCTGGAGCACTTGATGCCAATGACTTTGGCGAAATGACAACAGCTTTATTGACTGTGGAAAGATTTATACAAACTCTGTGCTGAAAACAAGGCACAGGAAAATAACTGCTGAAAACTTTGATCAACCTGTGACACTTCAGATTAGGACTGCTCTGGCATAGTAGAGAAAAAAATGCTCTCACTGTTACAAGGAATCTTTACAAAAATTACTAAGCAGACCATTTCGTACTAAAGAGAGGACAAGGTAAGTGCAGGTGGTTTGGCAAAGCTAATTTGCTTTCCTGCTTTTCAGCTTCCCTATCTAAAGAAAAATGGGAAGGAACCTATTCTAGGAGCTCTTGGGTGAAGAAGTAAAATAATCCTGGTGCAGATGTGTCTCTGTTGTGTCCTGATATGGTCTTACATGGGACTGATGCTTCAGTTCTGGGGAAGATGCTGAGCTGATTTTTTTTTAGGATTGCCTTAAAATCTAAAGGTTTCTCTTTGCATGTAACTTTTACAGACGAGGGTACCTTAGCACTCCTCAGCATCCTTAATGCAGAAGTGGAGCTCAGCTTTCTGCAACTTTCAACCCTAGCAGTCATCTTTTCTTGTTTTATATTTCACTTTTCCCTAAACCTGGATGGGAAGGGAGACATAAGCCCCAGAGGACATCAAATAGTATTTTTATATGACTATTTGCACTAGCAAAGGAAAAACAATTGCACAGAACAGATCAGTCCTGTGCCATGCAGAGAAGACTAAATACTAACTTTGTATCTGCTGCTATGAAAAGAGTCACTGTTCCATGGTTCCTCTAATTCACATTCATAAGGATCAGAGGGTAGCTGCAGACTCCAGTCCAGGAGCTAGGGCAGTAAGACAGAGAAGGAGATAGAGGAAACTGGAATGAGGAAAACTGGATTCTTCAGATAACGGCAGAAAATAAACAGGAGAGAATATTTAACAGGAGAGGATTACAACTGCAAAGAACTAATGATAACAACCCCAAATCGGCATGCATGCAGGTGTTATGTTTGGACTCGTAAATTCTGTGAAGACGTGGGTATAGACCGACACATATACGTTACTATCACGATGCTTATTCTCTTACCTTCTGGCTTAAATACCAAACTAGAGCTGCTGTATGCAAGTGCATACTGATATCATTTAAGGAAACTTAAGTGGTAACACAGATTTAACAGTAAGTTTCAATAACATTAACTCCATTTAAATTAAAAAAATTCTTTTGGGCTTACATTTTTAATGTTTGCTTCTTGGACAAAAAGTATGAGTAACCTTTAAACAAAATGTTATCCTGGTAACAGTATGAAGAAAATTACTAATCTAAAATGTACTATCCCTTTCATATAAAACAAATCATAAAAAAAAAGCTTTTAAAAAAGTTGGATTTTAACTTCAGCCAATGGTGGTCCTCAAAGATAATACCCTTGACAGTTTTAATTTTTTAAAATCAGAGGTGTCAAAAAGCAGTCTTTATAGCAGTGCCTATTAAATCTAGTAGGATTTTGCTGTTACATTATGTACAACTGTCAGCAACAGTTAACTGTCAACACCTTTCATTCTTCAGACAATGCGTAAATGCTGAGTATGAACATTAACACGTGCCTGGTGGAATTCAGGCTGCCATTAAATGATATGTTCATTTGCCTTCCTTAATATGAAATAAGCTGTTGCATTAATTAATTTCTTCATTTCAGTTTGGCCACCTACAAAATTCTTAAGCACTCGATTTGCTTCTATGGCAGATAATGGTTTGGTACCACCAGTAACTCAGTTTTTAGCATAAATATTAAGTGAGCACGTGGAAGGTTTACTTTTTCCAATAAAGGCAGTATTCTCAAAAATCTAAGGAAAATAGAGGGTAACAACACTACCCTGTTAAAATGAAAATAACCAAGAATTAAGGGGAAAAAATCTGAGCTACAACATCTCTTTCACTTTAAATGTGCCAAATATCAGAAGTGAAAGATAATCTATTGGCTATGAAAATACTGAAATTCTCTAACGAAGAATTTTGTGGCAAAAATCACTAGTCTGGGTTGGAGAACATTTAAATTAAACCTGTGTGTATTTTGTGAATTTGGACTTCATTCTCCTTCTAAAAATGTTATTACAAGCTCATTGATGCTGTGCACTGTGATTGCATGGAGGGCTGGAGACAGGAGAACAGTTTGCCTGTGTATGATTTAAGAGTACAAGCCAAGAAAGTGGAGTATGCTGTAATCAAGCTAGAGGTTGCACTCTAGTTCAAAAACTTCTGCAAGGAAGAACTGGGCAAAGCATTTTAAAAACTACACATGGGTTTATTCTTTGCCCTTGTCCTCTTGACTTTGTCATACCTTAAGAACAAAGATAGTTTCTCACATAGAACAGTAAGTGAAGACTGATGACGAGCAGTTTTCCATTGTGGAAAAAAATCAAAATGTATAGTAAAAACTGGCTTACTTAGAGATAAGAAGGGAAAAAGGAAAGGCATGTAAGCTTGAAATCTAGATTACATCCTTAATTCAGATGAGTTCTGAACCCATGTGAAGTATATGTTAAACCACTCCAAACCAAACCTGTCTGAGTGGTGTATTACTCATAAATCTGTAGGCAACCCACTATGAGAATATTTTTGTTTGTTTAACTTCAAACTCTAAAGTATGATAAATTAAATTATGCTTACATTTTGTTTTGTGATAATGGCTTTGGGCACTTTTTAGGGTTTGGTTGTTTTTTTTTTTTTCCTAGTATAGCTTTGCATGGTTTAAGTCAACTATAGAGCCTCTTGGGCAGACGCTGCTGAATGCAATGTCAGATGCTGACACCCGCTTTCTTCTTTTTCTTTTGGCACCTACCAAAAGACATAGGGTTTCCAGAATTCCAGAGCTGAATTACACTCATGCTTCTTATCCCAATGCATAATGAATCATCTCCTTTCACTTTTTCATTTTGAATTATATTAGGAGGAGGCACTTACTGCAATGAGATGGTGCCTATATATTGGGAGCACCACAACCAGAGGCATTTGGCAGTTGGAAGGCAGACTGAAACTACAGTTGTTTTGGGAGACCATGTGATTGCAGCAGCTTTTGACAGGGGAATGATTTCAGGACTTAGGAAGTCAACAAATGGAATAATGAAATATCAGGATAACAAGTAATGGTAACAAAAAAATGGGGATGACAGAGGTCATTGCTTTTCTAGTACTGGGCTGAACTCTGCAGAAGTCACTGCAGCAAGAGCCCTTCAGCAAAAAACAGCAGAGCACAGTAACTACTGTCGCCCCCATGATTGATACCAGCCCAGTATTGATAAGAAGCAGTGATCTGGGCTGCTTCATGGGGATTCTTGTGGTTTCTTATGGATTCTGGGGATTCTAATGCTTTTATAAATGTGTAACTGTGCTGGGTCGTAAGGGTAGAGGTTGGTTGATACATTTATTCAAACAAACACGTTGGGAACCCACAGGCTTCTATGAAGCCTGTAACTGGGTTAACTGAAAGATAGAATTAAGAGCAGCATATTCTTCACAGCTTACAGAACCACAAGGTTGGGGTACAGAGCTCAGCCTTTGTAACAAGAAGCTTGTGCACAGGTGTTTACTTCTGCATTACGTGCATGATGTTGCTTCTTAGGGCCCACATGAGTTTTTATGATGTCCTTCTACCTTCTTAGTTTTGTAGCTAGGGCTGCATTTGCAAAGTCCTTATAAAACTAGTTACTGAAGTTATTAGAGGATGTTAACAAATATCCTCTAAGCACCAGAAGACTTTTCTTACTGCTTTCTTGCTTTCTATTGTCATTTCCTCTAACTGCAGAATGCATTCATTTTTTAAAATGCTGTCATCCTTGATAGTAGCGTGGGTTTGAACCTTCAAGTCCAATTTAGATGGTGATCACATTGCAGTGTTTAATTCTGCTCCATGCTAGTTCGAACAACGCCACAAAAAGCAGCCACCAGGCAAGAGAGGTGCAAACAAGTTATACGGGGCTTTACAGGTGGCTCTGCAAGTCCAGCCAGGTAGCTCCCCTCAAACTGGTAGTTGTTTCCAGATTGGTGGTGTTCCCCATTCTAAAACCCCTTCCCTCAATACGGGTCAGACTGGTTCTTCCACATTTTGGCTAAACCCAGTCTTTTCTTTTTCAACCACCTGGATTAGGAACCAGCACTTGCCCCTGCTCTAAGACAGCAGATCCCAGAGCAGCACAGAGCAAACAATGCTGCTGGAAGATCTACTAAGGGAGGGGACATTTAGTCTAAAGATATTTTCAAAGTGATAACATGGATGGCATTACTACTTCATATTATTAGTCAGTCACATGGAAGGTTTCCCAGCCAGAACTCACATAACCGTGGTCTTGGGCTTTCCTGTGCATGCACCTTATTGTGTTTCAAGGAAAACTGTGACGTTTAGGGATGTGGTAGAGTCCCCATCACCAGAGGTTTTCAAGATGCAGTTGGACAGGGTGCTCGATAATCTCATCAAGGCTCCCTCTCCCACAGGACGATGGGCCAGATTGTCCTTCGAGGTGCCTTCCAACCTGGGCTGTTCTATGATTCAAGTTTGTGGTTGTCCTATCAAGATCTTAAAATTGACCCATTTTCTCCTGAAAGTTGTAGAAAAGCTACTCAATAAATGCTGTCTTGGTGGAATTTCTTTACTTGGTCTCAAGCTTTACAGACTACAGAGTACCTAAATACAAGCTGCCATTTGCCCGACAGCTTTATTTCCACATTCCCATATTTCATCTTCACCTGGGACTTGCATACTTACTGAAGGTGGCTGCAGGCTGGGGAGCACTGAAGGGATCCACATAGTGCGAGTGAATTCATGCACCTGCTCTTATTTACACAATACAACAGGCTCATAAGTGAGAAAGCTGCATCCCACTCCCTAACAGAAGCAGTATTTAAATTTGAAGTTATTATCCAGTTATGGCAATAGCCAGAAGCAGAGACTGTAATGTACCTACAAGGCTTTAAGTGAATAAACCTTCCGTAAAACAGGTCAACTCCTGGTTGAGGAAGAGTGACTTAGTGCAATTTAAGATGCTGGATAACGAAATTTAAAGAAAGGCTGAGTGGGAACCAAAGCATTGTTGGGGAAACACAACAAAAACCAATCCTACTTACAAATCCAAGATGCCCAATCCTAAGAGAATTTAATGTGAATATTAACCTATCACCACATTTATCCAGTGGCCAAATCAGGTTCTGTAATGTGCCAACACTATTTCAAGATGTTTCAGCCCTTTATTGTAAAAAAAAGCCTTCTGAACATCAGCTACTCCTTAATACCCAAGAGAGGTGGTATATCCCCTTCATTTTTTATACCACTTCATTTTGGTGTCCCAGGGAACTGTGGTTTACATCTGCAATGATGTCCCACTCAACAGCAGCATGGACAGACCCAAGACAATCTATATAGTTGTAACAACAAAATAGAAATATAAAAAAGTAACTGAATATTGGTGACTCTGATACCAGTATACTTCAACGCTCAGGATCACTCTCGCCGAAGCGAGACCTGGCTAAAGATTTCTCATATGCAATTATGTCATAATCATACTCTTACTTGAACTTCTAACACATCGAAAAAAATTGAGCCAAGAGTGAAGACCAACGCTTCACAATTTTAACCTATTCAGTAACAAAAAATATTGAGCAGATCTTGGTGCTGCAGAAATATTGGTGCTACTTCAATATGAAAGGAAAATCAGTGACACAGTTATCTCATACACTAACAGTACCGATGGCTCTGAAGCAAAACAAGTATTCAGGTGTTTAAAGAATAGAATTACATTTGCTTACTACAGTGGCCTATTTTGCACCTTCAAATCTATCACTTTCCTTGGTTTTCTCCTAGCTCCTCTTCCCTTTTATCACTTTCCCTTTTACCTCCTGCATTTTCTGTCTCTCCAGGTAGCACATGGACAGGTGGTGCCCGTCTGCTCCCTTCTGAGCTCAGAAACTGCTCTTAGTGACACACACCAGTTTACAGGCAGTTTGTCACATTCTGTAACTTTTCCCTGTATCCCCTACTCCCCCCTGGCCCCCAAAGCTCGCAGCTTTACAGCTACTAAGTAGTTAAATGTAACAATATTTGCATAAGCCATACTCCACTCAATATAATATACCCAGAGTTAACACTGTTCTTTTTAGAGTTCAAGAGCGCTCAGATCTTTCTAAATACTGGAGATTTATGAGTGGGAATTTCAAAAGCAACTCAGTGTAATCACTAAGAAATGGCAAATAAAAAATTCTGAATAATGGCCTTTGAAGGTCCTACTGGCAGGAGTTCATTCAGATCACATTCATTCACATGACAACACATCAAAGCATTTCATGCTGCTACGAATTTAAAATCACAGACGTCTTCTCACTATGGCAAGCAGTTTTTCAAATGAGACCCATATTAAAAAGGGAAAAGCTGACCATGTCCACTTCAGTGTTTGAAAGCATACTTTGTTTCAAGAAACAAAAGAATACAAAAATAAGGCATTTACTTGAAAGAAAAACTATCTTACAAAAATTGTCTTTCTTAATTCTAGAAATCACAACAGTATAAATAAAATCTTAAAAATCAACTAATACAGTGTTTATTTAGAAACAGCATAAATCCAAGCAATGCATAAAAATCTCAAGTGTTTATTGTTACAGCTTAAGTGCATATATTCCTTTTGTAATTTTTTGCCTTTCCACAGGAACAGACATACAGCAGCCACACAATTTGTTCTATTCAGAAAGCTTTTACTAGTTTGAAATCTCATCGGTGTAACTGGGTAATACAGTGAACCAGTTCCAGTGATAAATTCCAGATTTATATAGACCAGATTTCAAAAGAGTAAACTCAGCATGGAAGGTGTTAAAATTTTTGAATATTCCCATAAAAGGTGACATAAAACATGATTCAAGTGAATTAAGACAGGCAACATACACAAGACATTTGTAAAAACATCAGATGTTTAACACAGAATACTCACCTATCTCTAAAGATAAAAAGAAGCAGCTTTTTATAAGTTAACAGTTTGGGTCCTACCTTCTGAATGTCAACAGTAACAGTAACTATGAGGGTATCCCTAAAGCTTAAACACAATCTGTGCTGGCTAAATTGCTTTCACCTCTTCTGTAAATGATGGAAGATGGAATCACCTAACATAGGAGCCTCAGCATCAGAAGTGAAATTCCCGCTTTTAAATGGTTTATAAGTGAGACTTTCCCCATTCACTATGAGGATAACCTCTGTAGCTTCTTTGGTTGAGGCCATCATCTCTGAACAGCAACCCCAAACAACATGGGAAACACTTCCACTGCTGAGAGAGAAGCAAAGAGTACAGTTTGGTCAGAATGCTAAGCATTATGGAACAATTCCATGCTTATGGAGAAAATGTTCTATTTCTAAAGAAAGGAATGCGAATTCACAACTGTAATCCTTAATTTTACATAATTTATTAAGAACCACAGTATTGGCTATCTTCATAAATATCATCAGTTTAGAAATAAACGTCAAAAAAGCACAGGCAAATTTATTATTCTTACTGGAAAAACTAGGGAGTTTTTATTTTAAATTTAGTCTTTTGCTTCAAACATCATGTAGTGGTATCACTTTTAACAACCCTATTTTCAGGGAAGTGGAGACAGTGTCAGGATACAGATACTATATTTCCCCCAAAAAATATTTCCTTAAAACCTTACATACTGTAGATGATGGGAAATACCAGAATTCACCCATTTCACCCATGTTACCACTGCCTACATACAGTTTCAGAGTACTTTGTGCCTGGCTTGGACAATTGCCACAGTGCTCCATCACACTGATTGATGTAGATTAGACTTCTATTTCCAGCTCCTTGCTCTTCCAGATGCTGGGGACTGGAGAGAACATAGACGCCGACCCTTCAGCTCCATGAGGATAAATGAAGTGCTTCACCACACTTGGCAATGATCTACATCCATTTAAAGAGCAGCAAGAGCATATTGACAAAACCCCTTCCTTGCCCTGACAGATGTCAATTGCCATATGAAGTTTACAGCCTTAGTAAGTTGAGATGGAAAGTCCTTTGGCTCTCCGAAAGTTTCAGATCCCTCTCTTCAAGGGAGTCCAAAGTGAACTCTTCAGAGTCTTTGAATAAGACTGAACATAAACGAATCACATGCAGAAAACCTTAAACCGTTTCAACTCCTGGGCCAGAAACACCACGCCACGCCTGGAAGCACCAAAGCAATGATTATAGAAGAAAAAAGATTTACTGCATTGTTGTCTAATATAGGTTTTCCAGATATGTGCTTGGAGTCTTTTGTTTGGTGGTTGACAACCATGCCAATATTCTGGTCAAAACCTGGAGAAAGATAAAAACCTTCGTTTTACAAAGCCAAACAAGCTGAAAAGAAACTTAGTAACCAAGTGTATGCAACTTCCTAAATTTAGTATATCATTATGGTGTTAAACCTCTGTAAGAAAAGTCACCAACAGACTAAACTAAATTACAGTTTAATCTGGTAGCTTCAAAGAATGGGATATAAATGCAATGCTTCATGTTAGAAGTTACTTCTTTTGAAAAGTTACACTCTATCAGGTCTACTTCTCTCTTTATGTAGTTCCATAGCAAAGAAAGGAATGAAACACAAGCTAAATCCGAAGAGGAAAAAGCTATTCCAAGAGCCATTCTAAGGCAAAGGATGCTGTTTTGAACAGAAACAACTGATTAGCAACATATCTTTCCTGTCAAGATGTATTTGTTTGCAAAGGAAAACTATGGAAATAACATTATTACTTGATCTGACAGAAAACAAGCTCCTTACAAAGGCTGAATTTAACATTTCTGTTTACACAGCAGTTCTATACTACCAGCAGCTGGATTTTTTTTCCTATTACTTAAGCCTTTTCTTGCTCTCCCTCTGTATTTGCAGTACTCTAGCACTGCGTTTCATTAGCTGCTACTGTACACACACCGTTACCTTATCTTTTGTCCAGCTGCATTATTTTATATGCTGACAAAAGCATAAAATTCTAGGATGCTTGACTTTAATGCCATCTGACACTACAGTGAAGTACAACCGGGTACGTGCATATGCACACATGTAAGGTTGATGTGAAGACACACTCCAAAACAAATCAGCTCATTTTATATTAACATTATTTTTCTCTGTAGACTTGAGTATCTGCTAATACCCACAACATGGAAATTTCATTTTGAGCTGCTGCTTTATTACAAAATTTTCAGCACCTCAGACACAACTTAAAACATCCCCGCACCAAAAACCTGCTTAGCAGGTATATAGCTGGTATTACAGTTATCTTTGAATCACACCTAGCTTTGGGTAATGTAAAAGAGCTACAGAAAAATCAAACTTCAGAGCCTGATAGTTCAGCTCTTTAACACTTGCTATGTTTTAGAAAGTCATCAGTTTTCTTGAGAGAAAAACTGGGAATAAATTTTTATAAATACATACCTCAAATGCACATAAAGCGTAGATTCAGAGCATAAACAAGTAGGAAAGGTAACAGGGAGTACTTCCATTAGCTTTGTTATTTACAGAATAGGTATGGCTTCAGACTGATAACATGGGAAAATTTGAATCCAATTCTGCACAGCTATTCAGACAAAGTTTTACTTAATAAATGTGTGGGCAGGGAAGGACTTTCTGTCTTAAAAACAGTGGGTATCACAGACCAGTACGTAAACCAAAACTAGGAGGGTTACCAACAGGAAAAACACTGACAGAAGGGATTAGCAGCGGTAGCATAATGCTTTCGAGAAAAGACACAGTTCTTTTTTACCACTGCCATATTTATTTATTGTTTTTCAAGATGCTGCAGAGAGACTGGAGTATTTCTTATGAGACCACACTGAACAGGGATTGGAAAAGTGGGTTTAAGTAAGGAGGGACACAAAACCTAACAGTGTGCACCACATGAGCAACACTATTTCATCTGTATCATAGCATATATTTACCATAGCATATAAGTGTATATAGTATACATACTCCAGCAGTGCTTATGAATTTGTAAAAGACGTTGTGGAATTTGCATACTGTCTCTGCTGCAGCTAACAAAGTTGCTGAGCTTGGAAAAATATCTGAAGTGAAGAAGAAATAGATGCTGGCAAATGCAGGCATGCATTAGCTAGGTTTACCACATTCTCTTAATGCATCTGCCTCATTAGGAGCATGAAACATTGTCTGAGTGCTTAAGTGTTTCCTCTTTAGTACAGAAATATCTAAAATTTCCTCAAACGGTCAAATACTCCATTATATTTTGGACCTTCCTGGAACTACAAGGAATAGAGCATAAAAACTGCTGGAAAGCCAAATCCAGTGTCAAGAACAGTTTGCAGTTCTCACTGCGATGGTAGATTTAAAGGACTTGTATCTCTCAAGCAGTTCATCTGCACGTTCAAACCTCCACTTCCAACAAGTAAGTATACTGACAACGAAATCTGAAAACTTAAGTTCTCTCTGTAAACCAGCTGTTCAACAGAATACTATCAGATGTGGCCTTTAAACAACTTTTAAACATAGGGAAGTTTACAGTTTAGCCTAAAGGTTGTCTGTAGAGTTTATTCACAGACAATCATCCTTAAGGGCAATGAGTAAATAAATACTGAAATAATTTAGAATCCGCCAGCCAACTTTTTTTTTAAAGAAGGACTTTTTTTTTTAAAAGTCACAGCTAGTATGTGATAAGCTTAACTTGTAGGAAACAGTACTCTATTAAGTGGTGAAAAAAACAGAACGTAAAATATTGTGCACATTTTTCTGCAGCTTTTCTTATTTAATTCCTAAAGCTGAGACTATCACTAAGTCTTCAGAGTTAGAAATGGAGCTTCTGCAGTGACAACTTAATCTGAGTGAATGGACAAAATTAAGCTAACATTTTCTCTTATAAAATGTTACCATAATTAGGTATATAGAAAAGGAGAGGGCAGCAATTGCTTTTTCCAAGTTAACATATTGGAGATCTCCGGTCTCTTTCAGTCATCAACAAGACAGTAACATAAGATAAACAAATCAAAAAGTGGAAAAGGACCAACTGCCCTTGCTCTTGTTTTCATTATCGTGTCCATCACTTTGGTTCCCTTTGTCCTTTGTGTTGCTAATTCTGTATTTTTTTCCATTTAAAAATCATATCCTCAGCCCTTCTGGAAACTCAAGTCCATTTTTAGGTTACATTAGGAGAGGGTAAAAAAAAAAGAGAGAGAGAGAGAGAGAGGGAGAGGGGGAGGGAGAGGGAGAGAGGAATCTTACCGCTGTATTGCATCGTAGCTCCCAAATATGAATCAACAATTGATCCCAGTAAGCCAGCTGCTGCACCAAACAAAATAATGGGCCATTGCGGAGCAGATAGTTCCAGATCAGTCACGAAAATGAGTTGTGTTATGAAGTAGGCTACACCTACTGCCATGCCCCCAAGCAAACTTGCGAGCAGGCCCACTAAAGTAACTGCTCCATTAGTACCTAAATCAAACAAAACCAAGCTGATTTACAAACTTTTTCTTAAAGACTTATATTTGTTCAAATGTTCTATATGAAATCAAAACTGTGTTCACAGTGATCTTCCCCCTTTATATCCACAAGGCTCTGCTGCCACTGTTTTTATTTACAGTCCCCATTATGCTGCTGAGAAGCTTAAACTGTGCCATTACAGCCTATTACTATTACTTTTCCTTTCTCTAAGGCTAGTTATCTAGATATATTCCCTAGCATTAAATTAAATAAAACCAGATAGCACACCTTGCAATGTCACCTGGTATTTGTGTACTGTAAGGGGCAGGGCAGGAAGGGGGGCACTGGAGAAAAAAATATTTGCTCTAAAAATACAGAGCTTGAGATGTACATGTTATTAAAACAATGCCTCTTTCACAAGTATACCAAGATATATTTCACCAACAAATTTAAAAGAAGGAACAAAGTCCATAAAAAGAAAGATGTTTGACAGCTCACTGAATAAAAATCTGAAGAACACTTACAAAAAGGAAAAAAAAATGCCCACGTATTTAAATCCTATCTCACAAGATCTAAAACTCAGAACAACATGCCAGCAAGACTCAGAAAAGACAGGCTGCTTTAAAGCAGCTATGTCATCCACTGTGCAGACAAGGTTGCACAGACAGAAGGTTCACTTTACCCATCCCTGGTAAGATGTTAAAGGAAATGAGAGATTTGGTTAAGAAGTTAATTTTCTGTAGTGTCTCTGTTGAACATGTATATATATATATAAGTTGTTCTACTGATTAAAATTTTAATGTCTGAAAAATTCAGATGATAACTTGTATCCTTTATATTATCAGCAGTATAAACAGTTCTAATAGTACCAGAGATGAGAAGTGACAGCATTCACTCAGAATGATTTTAGCTCCCTGGATGCTATGTTGCTGTATCTCACCAATGTAATGCAGCAGGAACACAACTGAGTAAATTCCATTTCAGAGAATGCATTCCTCCTAGTAGTTTCTAATCCCAGACTTCCAATGTTTGTTTTTCCAGGACTTCTTTTCAACTTTTCAAGTTGGATGCATAATTCAAAACAGATCAGCAAAATATTAAGACGAGAACATGTAGAACAGGTAACACCTCACCTACTGGAACCTTTTCCCAGGTTGTTATCAACCTCGGCTTGCTTTTACTCATAACGCTACCAATCTCTGAAGCCCAGGTATCACCAGCAGAGCATGCCAAAGCTCCCAAAAGCGATAAGCACATCCATGATGCTGTGTATTGCTCTGAAAAGTCTATCGGAATTTCACCCGGTCCATTTTCTATCATATATAAGACAGCCAGCTCAGTAGGAACGCCACCGTTACAGAATACTTGTACCCAATTCCTCTGTCCACCTATAGTGACAAAAACTAAATTTTAGTATTTTCAAGCAAAACACTTTGACAGGAAACAGCATGAGACAAAAGCAAAATACACATATATAAAGCTTAAATTTAAAAGACACTTTCAAATCAGAAACTAGATAGTAGTTTATTAAATAGAAGAGAAGCAAAAACAAAGTTGCTTGCTAATGTTCATAGGGATAAGGGTGGAGGGGAGGTACGACAACAGTGTTCCCCACTCTGCATGTTACATCTCACCTGACCCTTTGAAAGGAAGAGGAATATGCAGTATTTATTCTCCACAAGGGATCTCAAAGAATTAAAATGTTATGACTTACCTTCTTTGTATTCTGAATCTATTTGCTTCTTTATATCTTTTTTCCATTTAGTAAGTTTTGAAGAAGTAACAAAAAATACAAACAAAGAAGTGAAGAAACTGTAATTTGCAACCGTAAGGATAAATCCAACCCCCAAACCTACGAAGGGGAAAAAAAAAAAAAAAAACCAACCACCCTATATAAAGTTCCTTCGTGTAACAATGTCTGCTTTGCAAAGCAATTATTTTCAATCTCTTGAATATGAAGATTATCTTCACGATAAACCTAAGACAATCATGCAATATGAGAATTACTGAAGTGCCTAACACCTGTATGAGAATTCCAGTGACATCTTGACTGAAAAAAAAAAAGATATCTTTAAAATTTTCTCTTAAATTTTATTGCTAAATTGCTAATTTTATTGCTACTGCTAAAGTGTGTTATTTTTTAAGACCTTCTCTTGCCACAAATTAGTAATACAGTGCAAAAATGAAAGACAGAGCAATTAAAAAAAAAGCCAAAGGATATCTAATTGAAGTTTAAGCACCCTGCCTGAAGAATATGATTATTTGTATAAGAAGCATATATATAGCTGTGGCTGTGTCTCCATCAGCAAGTTCATATTCAGTTTGGGAATCAAATCCCCCCACCAACGTCTTTAAGATAACCTGGATAACTCTTCTCCATATCTTAACAGCTGCTACTTCTCCCTTCTGTTCTTAATTTTTTCTGTTTCTGATTTTTATATCACCTTTTCCTTCCTGTAATTTTCTTATGTGTTTAGCTCCAGGATGTGCTTCTTTTTTATCTCCTCCACAGGGGAGGTGTAATTCTCAATGCCCACCATGAGACTACAGTTCTTCACATCTGAAAGAAAATTGGTCACACTTAAAAGCAAATGCCCATATAAACTGGCTAGCAGAGCTGTTATGTTAAGAGGTGAAAACATAGCACAAGAGAAAAGATTTTTTTTTTTTAATTTAGAAAAT
>WEKW01026757.1:3344-13750 GCA_013389905.1 Sula dactylatra | reverse complement strand
GAAATATTATATTAAACATTTTATTAAACATTTGTAGAAGATGCTGTAAGCCCAAAGCAGAGTCTCTGGATCCTGTAATAAAATAAATTATAAATCACCCGTTGACGCTTACCTCAATAACTACCAAAGAAACTGTAAGGAAAGTGCATGCGGGAATTATCCAGCTGAGGAGTGTACCCGGATTCACATCTACAGCACTACGGGACCTTCCACACATTTCATACATTGCAGAAGCCTTGTATTAATTTGGTCTGAGGACACAGAAGATCCTACACATTAGTAGCAGACTATTAAAAACTACTGCAGACAGCAATGGTGTCTGATGTGTTTTTAAAGACGGTTATTTTTCTTACCTACACTGCAGCATCATTGTAAAGATATAAAGTTTATAATATAAATTAAATCCCATAATTCTTAGATTTACAGTCAATTGCAAATATGTACTTGTAGGGCTGTATCTGAAAAATTCTGTGTTGTGTAGTACCTGGACAGATATTTAGTTTTCCATTAAACCAGGTAAGTGTTACTTCCTTGGAGGGATATACATGAGAGGATAACACACTTGTTATGTGCACTACAGATTTAGCTATGTTTTGCAGATAGATGAAAACAGCAAGTTCTCTGTGGCCAACAGATTGGATTTCAGGAGATTTGCTTTTTAATAAAGAACAATTTTTGCATCATTAAATACTTTACTCATGCAAATACAATACTTTTGATTTTGGCAATACAGAATTTTCATCATGGTTCACCCAGGACAAACACTTGCGCATCTAACTTCAAACACTGCTAAGGAGCTGAAGACTTCTTCACTTTAGAAATTGGATAATTATGTAAGAAACGTGAAGGCATCCTGGAAAACTAAAACTACAGAGTAAGGAAGGAAAGTTTTACCTAATAAAGGTGGATGTAACAATGTGCGCNCAGAGTTTTCAGCAACTGAAGTTTCTCATCAGAAGGAATATTTAACTGCCTGTTCTGCTGCTTTGCTGTGATAATTTACTCCCACTCTTTCAGTCACAAACAGCACGGTGATGCCACAGCAAATCATCCTGTTATGAAGCAGATGAAAAATAGACAAATCAAGACACTAACAAACAGGGCGGAGCCCAATCCACTCTTCTCATGCCAAGACAGGGTCAATTAAAGATTTCTTTTCTTGTTCTCCTGACTTCAGAGATCCACCCAGTGTCATAAATTGGTATTGAAGTTGCAGAGCACCCTATCACTGTACACAACACTCTAAGGGACCACTGTTTTAATCTCAGAAAAGACTGTATTTTTGACTAGCTGTGGAAAAAAAAAAAAGGATGCATTCTTAATCTGTGAAAGGAGTCTGTATTTGTTCCTTAGCATGGTCAAAACAAAAATAAAAAAACCCTTGGTGTTCTGCTTATCTGAGATAATTCAGTTTTGGGAAGTCTAGGACATCACTGTAACAACAGGAGGTTATCTCACGGCTGCCAAGTCTTACTACATTTCATATTTTCTCTTGATAACATAGACATTGGGTAATATGAATTCAGAAAGGAGAATGACTTGGATTCAAACAAAATCTTCTCAGGACAAATGTGAAGACAGATGTAAAAAGTGAATATTTTTAACATCCATGATTATTTTAGTAGAATGGATTATGATTTTGCATTCTTCAGTCTTGAGGCTTCACCCAGCCTGCTTTTATGTTAATTATTTGAGCCTCCCACTTGTAAGTCTGTTCAGCTATCTAGAATTCATCTCACATGTTTAATTTTTCTTATGTCAGCCACTGATTTAGTTGTAAGCCTTAGGCAAGCTGGAGCTGTTCCAGTCTTTGTGAGCAAAGTACTTGCATTAAAATTTTTTTTTTTTTGCCTAAAAATTCAAACTTCTGTCAAAGGCTTTAAATTTCTGTCTGCAAATGAGGAACTTGACAGCTCTTCCAGAGTCAGTGCTGCCACACAGAAGAGCGTTGGAATTTTTTTTTTTCTGAAAACTGGTCTTATGATTTCACTAGAAAATGCTCAGATCCAAAAGATAACTGGTAATGAAAAGTTCTCTATACAGTAATCAGGCCACTGGTAGCTGCTGGCTGTCTTAAGTTACTAACACTTTTGAAGAGATGGCCAAGGGCATGATGTTCACGGATTCATTGTCTTAGGACACTTGTGCTGTATATATAAAAGTTAAGTTCAGCCTCTGGAAGTCACTCTCCTTCTAATAATTAACACAAGATTTCTGCTATGTGTCCCCCCTCTGCAGTCAGTTGGCATTAGGTGAACTGAAAGAACCGGTAGAGAAACTTCTTTCTCCATGAACTAAGAGAAGATTTTAGCAATAAATTTATACTGCTAAATAAATAAATAGGACCTGGGTGCAGCTCAAGCACTGACATCTCTGCAATTGACACTGCTTAATTATAAACTTACTCTCCAGCTGTATTTGGACTGCTCCAACTAGCTGTTTCCAGGAGGTCCCTAGAGAGTGGGCTAGTCCTAAGCACCAGTTGGCCTTGAGGCCAGAGACTGGACCCAAGCCCACGTATATAGCAGCACAAAGTCAAATATTAGCCTTCTGTGCTTTAAATTGGGACCTTTGTGAATATCATCCCCTTCCACTTCTGTTCTCTTGCTGAGTTAAGGTTCTTGAGCCGTCCTGAAGATAGTGTAAAGAAAGGATGTTTGGAACTGGACAAAACACTTCAAAATCTTTAATTTTCCTACATATTCATAGTTCAAATTAGGCTGAAGAATAACAGTTAAGAGCTGCAAGAAAAGCTAAATAAATTGTCCTGGCACCAAGGATCATATCACAGCTCCTTATATATCAGGTTTAATTCTCCAGGACTGCAATCCCAACACTTTTCACAGCTACCAACTGAGAAGTAACATGCATACTCCTTTTTTTAAATATAACTTTTATAAGGCATTCATTTTTGAAAGTCTGGCTCCCTTGTTGATATGTTTAATAGTATAAATACTCAGGCAACCTGGTGGCCCAGTCTAATGGGATGTCTTTTTCAGCTGGTATGAAAAGGCATCCAATGGAAAAACCAAAACAAATCCCAAACAAAAAGAAATCTCAGAAAGTCACTGCTGCTGTTTTTTTCACTGAAAAAACCCATGGATTCTCTGGTCCTGGGTCATCCCCTAACTGTTGCTGTTCCCCACCCTGTTGCAGCTCTCCTTTTAAAAGGGAAAACCCAGCATATTTCCAACTTGCACAAACATATTTTCCAATGAAAACAACTCCTGTCAGCAGCCAACATTTCTCTTGCCGCTCTGTCCTTAACCCTGCAGCATTATGTTCTGCCCCTGCTGATGGAGACCGCCATGACCGTCTTTCTGTCACAGAAGAACCCCTGGCACCCATCCACAACCTCAGAGATGTTCCCCTACAGAAGCCAACATAATCCTTTTTGTAGATGGGTCCTGTCCCCATGGCTCCACAGGGCATCCAACTGTAGGGTGTGCTGCCTGTGCCTCCATCAGTGGTCTAGAAGCTTATTCATTGCCAACCATCTCTTCCACCCAAATTGCAGAACTTCTTGTCCTGATTCATGCCTCTGTACTTGCACAAGGGCCATCAGCCACTGTTTAAACCAGTTCCCCATATGCCTTTGGGATTGTGCACAACCGAAACACAACTCTGCTTCTTAACATTGTCTGGTGCTCCTATTTGGAACAGCAGCTATGCTGAAGCTCTTCTGCTAGGATTACTATTACCCTCTCTTTTAGCAATAGTAAAATGCCAAACTCGTGTTTTTTCTTATGATGATATCACACAAGAGAATGCCTTAACTGATCAGTCAGCAAGGACAGTGGGCCCTTCTAGCCATCATGCTCTTGAATATGCTCTCATCAGCCTTTCCACAGAGCAGTCACCGCCTACTTCTCTTTCAGAACCGTCTATTTTACAGGACCCAGCCCCGGGAGACGAAAATGCTTGTCTGGCTGCACCAGGGCTGCCAGTTACACCTCAGTTCCTTGTGCTGCTCCCTGGATGGCCACCTCATTGCTCCTCAAGTTCTCCTCCCTTACCTTGCTGGTGTGACCCACCTGGTGGCTCACGCTGGCAAATGTGGAGGCGGGGGAGTGTGATTGCAGCAGACTGGTTTGCTCCAAATTTCTCTGTGAAAGCACAACAGTACTGCAGCACTTGTTCTGCTTGTTTAGTCCATAACGTCAGATGAAAGGTCAAAACCAAAGTTACAGCACACCCAAAACCATGGGGTTCTTCTGTAAATTTACAAATGGATTTTAACAGATGCCCAAATGCTGTTAACTATAAATATATTCTCGTAATCATAATCATGTTGTCAGGAGGGGTAGAGGTCTACCCATGTAGACATGCAGATGCTACTGCTGTCACCAAGAAACTCTTCAGCGAATGCCTTGTTTTGGAATATCCCTTGTACTACACAGTGACTAGAGGACTCATTTCACAGGGCAAGTTGTCCAGGTGGTCAGTAAAGCTCTAGGAACCCAACAGCATTTACACTGGAGCTATTGAAAGGAAGAATTCTGTTTTAAAACTAGCCTGGCCAAAATGTGTGAAGAAACTGGCCTTAAATGTCCAAATACTTTACCGTTGGCCCTAATACACATCAAAAGCATCATAAATAAGAAACACGCACTATCCCCATATGAAATTGTAATGGGTAAACCCATAACGTTACTGCATAACCCACATAAACCACTGCATTGATCCATGCTACAGATGACTGATGATGTTAAGTTGAATTATTGCAAGGCTCTAATGAAATGTGTGAGGGCTATTCACTCACAGGTAAAAGAAGCGCCTCCAAAACCTGCTTCTGAACATGCCATTCTTGGGAACCTGGAGACTTGGGTCTACACTGAGGTAACACACAGATGACTCACGATCACCAGAATGGAACCCATATAGATGCCCTGTCCTCAAAGAGTTCAAAGTCTTCATATCATCACATAAACTATTAAAATACCTTTCTTCAGTTGGCCTACCATTATGCTAAAGACTTAGATGTTTCAAAATGTTGGGTGTGTTCGCGTATCCCTCATCATTGTAGTGAAGGTGTCACCATGCTTCCTATAGCATGTAATTCATCAGTAAAAAGACCAGTCTGGAATTCCCAGAGGGTAGAAATTCTTTGTCCAAGATCATCCCCACTGACAATAAATGGGAACTGATCCAAGTTGATCTAATATAGGTCTGCATGAACCTCCAACTCCTACCCACCACCTGAGATTAATTGCCTCCGGGAACACTTGTTACTTGAAAGAAAATGCAACATGCTACATGGGACAGAATAATTGTACCAAAACTATTAATTGTCAGAATGATACTAGATGTTTATTTGATAACTCACAAAACTGTGAGCTGACAGCATCTTCTATACATACTTCCTTGGGAGCCTATTTAATTCGTGGCATACCTGTGACTCCCATGGGACTGTTTTGGATCATGTTATATTGGGTATATAACCCCAGCTGTTCAACATTTGTCATCTCTCCCCTCTGAATATTCTCAGAAAAGGAAGCTATCTCAGAGCCTGAAAAATTTGGGACTATTATGCTTGCCCATGAGGTGGCAAGAACCATTAAAAATTGTTTATTAGCTATTATTTAAAGGAAATTGGTAATAACACTGCAAATTCTTCTTACCAAATAATGACTAAAATGACCACTATCCATACAGTCCCCTTTCAAAACAGGTTAATGCTTGACTTTATGCTGGCTCGTAAGGGTAAAATATCTGCCTTAACTGGAATATGTTTTATCTCTATCCTAGACAATTCTGAAACCATTTGTGATTTGAGTGAACACATTAAAAAAGACTCAGCCAAAGTAATACAACCCAATAACTGCAACCCTTTCTTAAATACATTGTCACAGAGATGCTACCAACATCGCTCAGGTTTGGCCAGTGATGGGTCCGTCTTGGAGCCGGTTGGAACTGGCTGTCTGACATGGGGACAGCTTCTGGTTTCTTCTCACAGAAGCCACCCCTGCAGCCCCTTCGTTACCAAAACCTTGCCATGTAACCTAATACAATGCAACACCTCATCAAAAAAAAAAAAAAGTGTTTTGTGAGGTTTATTTTATTCACTTCTTTCTCCTTCCAACATTCTGTGTACAACCCAACCCATGGCAGTATTCACCTGTCAAAACAGAAAAGATACAATTGCTTATATTATTTTAAATCATGCTAATTTGGGCCCTTAGTTTCAGATTTTCTGTTTTAAGGAATATTTGAAGTATTTAAAAAACATTTAGGAAAACCAGGGAAATACCAAAATAGGAAAAACATGAAAATACCAAAATAATGGAATCGTTGCACTTAAATTTATCAACACATGTAACTTGCATACCTATTAAAGAGTAAAAAATGACCACAGACATTTGATCTGTTAAATGACTCTAACATGAAATTGGCCTCCACATACTATAAATAATGACTCTCTTCATCTTTTATCTGAAGAGGAATTAAATTCCAAGATATCTTTCATTAGTAAAAATAGATGCATATGGTAGAATGGGAGATGAAAGTAAAGCATAAAACGATCTTTCTAGTTCTTCATTTTGATCAACCATGTACACAATTTGAAGAATTAGGGACCACGAATCATCCCATCAAAGGCCAAAAAAAGCATTACACACTCACCACAATCTTTGGGTTAATCTTGGCCTAGATGTGCAAGTACAAGCTTCAAGTACAATCCAAACTGAACACAAAAAGCCTACAGTTGTCTTTGCCTTAAAGAGGGCATGAGTTCTGTGGTTCAGTTTCTGACCTTGCTTGCTTACTTTTCCTCAACATGCTATTCATTTCTATGGGTCCTTACAAAGAGGCTTCTGTAGCGTCTCAAGTACCAACACAGGATCCTCAGCTGTAAATAAAGGATAAAGGAAAGGGCACTGAGGTTCCCTAGAGGAGACTGCCATTCTTTTTTAGCAACATCTAACAGGAGGAAGTTAACTGCTACTTGAGTGTGTTCCATCCAAAGTTATGTGCAGCAATTATTTTATGTTCGTAAAAATAAAGCCTCTTCCAAAAAAAAAAGCTTCTTTTATGCACTTTGGGAAAGACTGAACTCACAGAACCAGCTCTTCCATCAGACACTATTATTACTTGAGGTGAAAACCTGAAATCACATTTTAACATCTTCCAGATTTTAAAGAAGTCTTCATTAGTAACTGATAGGTACTGAATAATTAAACAGCCATAAAAAGGAGATTTTTCTCATCACTGAGTGAATGAGAGCATATCAGTGTGACCGATTCATATTTTAGCATTAACTCATCATAAATACCAAAGGAAAGATTACAGGTACTTTTTGATTTGAAAAGCTTTTCTAAATTGTCTTCTGCAAAATATCTCTATTTTAATCTCATATAAATATCTCATCTTTTAATCTTGTATTTTCAACTCATCCACGGGAAGATTCCTTAAGGCATTTAATATAATTTGCCCTCATATATCTCTTGGTGAAATATTATTTGATTTTAAGCTTCTGATGAGGCAAGTATTTCGATGTATCATTGTGCAGCTCTGCCATCTGTTTGAATATGATTCTTCATTCTTTTTCTCAATCTTACTGTCTCTTCTAATTTTTACTTCTTTCTACTTTCACATGTCTTTTGAAGGCATTACCTGTGTTCACTAAGAACTTGTTTACACTTAATGTTTATTTTGAAGCTGGATGTTCTTTCTTGGTTATAAACCTCTTTCTGCCAAGGAAGATTTCACACAGTCTTCTGTTAAAAAAAAAAAATTAAAAAAGAAATTACTTGCCTCTTAACCCTAGACAAGAGAAAAAAGCAGGTAGTATCAGATGACTGGAATAAAAGAAGGGACATATGATACCATAGGATACACAAAACTACAGGCAGACTCTCAGGATCTTTTTCAGATGGTTAAATATCTCAGCTACAAATTCATAATATAGATCATATAGCATTGTTGAGTAAATTCAGCACACTTGGATGAACTGTAGGCAAACATACAGTAACAATCAGTGGAGTGGGAATACCCACATCAGGTTAATTTCCCATAGAGCTGCTGCTTCTTTGCCAGTACCTTACAGTTCTACAAACATTTTCCTTCCTACTCTAAAAGACAATGATACTAATTTCCTACTGGTGTGTGGAAACACTTAGAAATAAAGGTAGCTGTACAAAGGAAACTGGAACCAGATCTATGCAAAGCTCTGAGATGCCCAAGTAAGCAAATGCTTGCTGGGAGGGAAATTTCCGCTACTTAGATGTAGTGATGTTGGAAGTTCTTAACTACAGCAGGTCAGATTTCAGACACAGACATAGGCACCTAGCACTGTTTAAGAAACCTGCCTGACCTCCAGCTGCTACTTCAGAAAGTTTTCAGTAGGTTCTGTGTCAGATCTGCCAGCCCTTTGTGGATGTTTTTAGTACTGTGCGATATGTAAAATAGTATAAGTTGCCAATGAAGCATAATTTCTAGAGATAACATAAATTTGAACAGAAAAACTGACACAAATAACACAGCACTGTAGTATGATGGATACCTGTAAAAAAAAAAAATAAACAAACTTTTAACTTGCTTCATTCTTCCTTGTAAATTTCGCAGTAGAATCTTGTCCTGGTTTTACCTGGGATAGAGATAATTTTCTTCCTAGTAGCTGGTACAGTGCTGTGTTTTGGATTTAGGATTGAGAATAATGTTGGTAACACACTGATGTTTTAGTTGTTGCTAAGTAATCATTACACTAGTCAAGGTCTTTTCAGCTTCTCAGGTTCTACCAACTGAGTAGGCTGGGGGTGCACAAGAAGCTGGGAGGGGGCACAGCTGGGACAGCTGACCCCAACTGACCAAAGGGATATTCCATACCATATGATGTCATGCTCAGCCTATAAACTATGGGAAAGCTGGCCAGAGGGCTGCTGCTCAGGGACTGGCTGGGCATCAACCGGCAGGTGGTGAGCAACTGCACTGTCCATCACTTATTTTGTATATTCTTTCATCACGATTATTATTATTTTCCCTTACTTTTCTACTAAACTGTCATTATCTCAGCCCAGAAATCTTACTTTTTTTTTTCCAATTCTCTCCCCCATCCCACTGAGCAGGGGGAGTGAGTGAATAGCTGTGTAGTGTTTAGCTGCCTGCTGGGTGAAAACTACGATAAATCCACAGTTTTAAATAGCAGAAATTAGAAAAATTTAGGACCTGATATACAAATTCCATTACTCTACCCTGAGTTTTATATGAAGTCAAGTCATTGGAACAGTATCTATTTTAAGTCATGTAGTTTGTCCAGTTAGGTGAAAACAAGAGGATGCAAAGTGTTTTGAGCAAAGAAAAGTAAGTTTGTTTGGCACAACATTTTGGACTTTACAAAGCATATGCATTATCCACTCTCCTATTCTTGTTGGATCTAAAGAAAACCTAGAGGGAAAGACAAAGAAGAAAAATAAATTGTAACATGATAATTTTATTTTTTGTATTTGTGCTTTCATAGCATGTTATTCACTGAAAAAAAACCCCTCACAATTCACCCTCAGGAAAAGCATAAAAAGGCAGCATTCTTTCTCCACATTTTAGAACAATGGCAAGTCTGCCAAGACGCTTAGCACGCATGATCATTGTGAAGAAATTCTCAGGTACCGTGCTAGAAGTTTTAAAAGTCAAGTTTTTGGAGTTTTCCAGGAGACACTAATTTGATTTAGAAAGGCTGAAAGGCTTTATTTAAAATGAGGTTTCTCCTTCTACCCAAGAAAGCCATCACTGCTCGGTTGACAACACCCTGGTAGAAGGGAGAGTCCCTGGAACAAACAACAAGGCAGTACCAGAATACTCAAAGTGAAATTAAAACAAATGATTTAAGGAGTTTTTGTAATTGCTTTACCCTCTCCAATGCTTACTTTTCACTCCTGTCACAGAATCCATTAGGGCCAATCTGAACTTCCAAGCAATTACAGATCATGAGGGCTTCCCAGAACCCTCCCTCTTCAACATTTTCAACGGCAGTTTGTCTCCCAGGAGGGAGCTGGCGAGTTAACGATGCCTACCGGGGTGCTGGGCACTGCCAGGACACCCACTGCTTCTCCTGCTTTAGAAGCCTGCGCACCGTTCGGGGGGCAGCACGACGCGGGACCCACCAAAGGAGAAAGAGTCTGCGGCTCGGGGGAACGAGCACCCACATAAACCCTCAGGAGAACCCGTGCTCCAGAAGCGTCCTGGTTGGCGGTGCCGCGGACGGTGCTAAGGGAAGCTGCCATTGACGTTTGTGTGGTAGAGAGCAGCGCAGCCCGCTACCACGCAGCCCGCCAGCACCGCTTCACCAGACAGCTCGCTTCCCCTCAACAAGATGGTGGCCTTCCCACTCGCCTTCTTTACCAACATGGCGGGCCGAACCCCCATTGGCGTCCGTCCCCCGCCCCAGCCCCGCCATAGGCTGAGCCGCCGCCCTT
>WEKW01026754.1:151806-246398 GCA_013389905.1 Sula dactylatra | reverse complement strand
GCACCGTGGTGACAGAGTCCAGAGATGCAGTTTCCACAGTAACCCCATCTTTATCTTTTTGTCCTTAGCTCCAATTTAGGCTTGCATTCACCTACCTCTAGGAAATGTGTGCAGACATGCTTCTTCTGAAACATGGATTTAAAATCTGCTTCAGCTTCAGTGGAAGTTAGGTCTGAGCTTAAAGAAAGGTGCTTTTGTGAAAAGTAGGTTTCAAAGTCTTCCTCGAATAGTTTATGCTGATAAAGTATTAAGGTATGCAAGGGGATAAGAATGACTTACGCAGAGGTGTGCCGGAGCTGCAAAGCTGAGCATGAACTGAACTGACCTGGACACCAAGCATGTTTTTATAGCAGGTGTTAGTTCTGGACTGTTCCTGTAGAAAATATTGCTACCAGGAGGGGGAGGGTAAGTTGATATTAACCTAATAAAGTTATAAGGTAGCTGCGCCACGGTTATGTGCTGTACGTGTTAAGCATATGACAAATGTTCTGGAGACTGACTGGTGTGGACTGTTGACTGCTATCCTGTGTTACAGTCAGTATGTGCACAAAGACTAACAAGCCTCGAATGCATTCAGAACCCAAGAACGGTGGTTGTGGATCAGCCAAAGGGTCTGTGCTTTTTCTAGTGCTCTCCTTGCCACTGCCCAGCACTCAGCTGGTATATTCATGGGCATACCCAGAAGCAGTCCAGCCTTTGTTTTCTGGGGGCTGATCATCACATATATGAGAGACAGTAGACAAAACCTGGTTCTTCATATTCTTTCTATTGTTTTCCTAGGGAGTCTGAAGTGGTAGACACCTCTTTGTTTATATTTGCATCAGCACTTCATTGGGTCCAGACTAAATGGAAATTCTCTACCTGACTACAGCAAAAGTTGGGCTGAGCCCTCAGCTGGTAACCAGCCATTGATTAACTTTGTTTTTGAAATACACAAACTGTGGTGGAATAGGAGACTGAGACGGCTAGGGACATTAGTTGTATTTTCTGGGAGGCGGTGGAAAATTTTCTAAGGAAAATTTTTTTAATAGTATTAGCATGGAAGTCATAAGAGTGGCATATGAGAACCAAGTATCTTTGTTCAACTAAAGTAGTGGAGGATGCACTGGGTTTGTTGCTAAGTTAGAGCAATAGCAGCTACTGCCCTAGGCAAATGGCTTTTTAGAATTAGAAGCCGTTACTGCCTGAAGTGACACATTTAGGAAGTGTCTCTACATGAGTAATTAGCTCACACAGCAAAGCTGCAGCTACCTGATAGCAAAGTCTTTTTCCCACTTTGGAGGTGCTTTTATTTATTTAAAACTTTCCAATGGTCGTCGCTGCTGGTTTATTCCCTGTACGACAAATAAGTAGTAAATGAAGGTGCTTTCATGTATTGGAACAACCCTCATGTTTACATTTTTTACAGCTGTTGCAAAGATGTAATCGAAACCCTGAAGAGCTTTTGCTCTTTATACTACTGAAAGCCACGCTAAACAGCTTTTTGCAAATTTCCAGTTTGGAGAACTGCAGAGTAATTATTCAAGTGTTCATGCGGAAGGAGAAAAATAATCTTCCTTTAGAGACAATAATTTGCTGCAGATTTTAGTTCTGCCTTTTCTGTTTCATCTGCCTTTTCTCCAGCTCAGAAATGTCTACTTCCTTAGAAATTGTTCTCATTCGATATGGCAGAATGTCTTTGTGTAGTAGATGAAAAGGAACTGGACCTGTCCTTTGTCAGTCAAATACCACACTAAATTCTCATTTCCATAATGTATGCAGTTTTCCTTTACTTGTTAAAGAAAATTACCAAACTTTTTGTATTGCTCCCATACAGCTGCTGGGGACTGTGTATCAATCTGAATGTGTACGGCCCAGCACTACGTTTTGCAATTGAGCTAAGAACCTGTGCCAAGCTGTATGTACCCAGGAATGAAAATAATAGGGATGACTTACTTCATATCTATTCTCTGCAAATTGTTATGACCAATTGCAAGCAAATGAGAAAATTGTAGGTAGTTGAGATTTCTAATTTAATCTTTGACATCTCAATAAGTAATTTTAATATTAAAATTACTCTCACTATCCTTTCTGCATGAAAGACCAAAAGCATCTATGTTTTTAATGAATTTATGCAGAAAAGCATTGACAAAAAATACTAGAGTACTTTTAATGTTTGTTCCTACATCAAACATGCTGAGATGAGGCTTAAAAGCCCACCAGAGAATTCACATTTGCCTTGGTGCTGTTAGTAAAAGCTGTAATTATCTGTATCTTTTGAAGACGTTTAAAACGAAACCCAACCTAATTCTCAGTTGTAGAGCAAGGTTATACAGCAAAGACATTATCACCTATTTTTTTATTATAAGATGCGGGCGCATAACCAGGAAGAACATTAACGTGATTATTTCTTAGTAAACCTTTACAATATGTAAGCGTTTAGTGGAGCAGTGGGAATCAGAACTTGCTCTGACTTTATCACAGCAGAACACTTCTGTTGTCCAGGTAGAAGAAGAGCTGGGCTTTCTGGGATATTTTCACTCTCACGGTCCTGTTTCATCTCCTTTAGTTGTCAGTAGCCTCACTACCCAGTAATTTTTGTGGGGGATTGGGGTTAGCCTCATTGCTTTCCCCTTCACTCTTGACAGCGTTAGTGAGGCTAGTGTCTCCAGCAGAGTCCCTTGGGCCTTACTGCTGCTGAATAATGCATGCCAGAGCTCTGTACCCCAGAACAACTTTTACCCATCCACATTGCAGGGCTTAGCAAGGTGAAGTATGATCCAACAGAGGCTGAACGTAGCCTGGGGTAGAAGTAGGCAAGGCTGGCATTGACCTGGTGGGACTAAGAGGGACCATAGAGTTCACATGACCATGCCTAGCCCTTGGTCAAAGACATCCAGGATTTTTGCTGGGGCTTGTTTTATTGAAATATTAAAGCAGCTGCTGACACCTTTCAGTTTTTCATCTGTTTTCATCTTTTACAATTCTCTAGGTTTTTTACGGCTGAAATCTACCAGCTGAGGAGAAACTTCCAAATGTGTTGTGACAGGGAAGGGCATACTGCCCTTTTTGCCTTGTGAAATTTTAAGTGCTTAAGTGTTTAGTTGTATATGCATTTCAGGGGAAAAGCAAATGGGGAGAAATTTGAGTGGAGTAAGGGGCTTTGAGATAGGAACAAGCAGGCCAGGTCAGGTAAAAGGTTCATCTAGCCCAGTATTGTCTTTCTGGAAGTGAGCACTAGGGAAGTTTAGGGAAGAAAGGGAGAAGTAAGGAAGGAATGCATGGGCGCATAAACGCAAAGCAAACATGTAATGGTATTTCCTACGCCCATTCCCAGATTCTAAACCAGTAGTGGTGTCTTTGTACCTAAAAATGCTTGGTGGATTTCTAGTCCATGGCTTTCTGTAGTTACTTCTCAAACATCTGGGAACTTTTGATAACTCCAACATCTAGCAGCAGTGAATTCCAGGGTTCAGCTATATCATGCTAAAGAGCTTCATTCCCCTTTTTGTTTTCAACCTGCCACATCATTTTATTACGGCGACCACTACTTCTTGTACAGGAGAAGAATAACCACTCCTTATTCACTTTCTGCCTGCCATGACTGCAACACTGGAACAGGCTCCCCAGGGAGGTAGTCATGGCGCCGAGCCTGGTGATATTCAAGAAGGACTTGGACAACACCTTCAGAGACATGGTGTGATTTTGGAGTTGTCCTGTGCAGAGACAGGAGTGGGACTCGATGATCCTTGTGGGTCCCTTCCAACTCAGGGCATTCTATGCTTCTATGGTTCTATGACTTTTTTTAGCCCTCTGTCGTATTGTCCCCTTAGTCATCACTTTCCCAGGGTAAAGAGCCCTTGACTAGTTGGTCAGTCCTTGTCATTCCCTGACTCTGGTCAGTCCTCTGCTAGTTTCATCTTCAGCATGGTTCCTCCAGTTCTCTTTGTAGCTTGCAGAGCTCACAGACGTAGCTAGGTTGATTCCTTCATACACTCTCCTGCGATTTAGGGTCTGGAAGTGGGAAGCTGAACTGGGTCAGACCAGAAGTCTATTTACTGTCCTGTCTCAGAATATCCATTAGCAGGTATCTAGGGAAGCATATAAGACTAGACCGTTCTTCAAGAAGATTTGCACGTTAAACCTCAGGTTCATGCACTGCAAGTTGTTTTTTCATTCCTTTTTTAAATGGCACAAGTTTTAGACTTGTCCAAAAAGCAGTTTCTAACCCTCCCCTGCCCCAGCTCTGACCGTTACTGTCCAGTAATAAAGTAAACACGTGGTCCAGTCTGCTGATTGCATATTCTGTTCCTCGAGAATCTTAAAAACATTAAGAGATTTCCCTGTTAAGAGAGTTTGCCTGATATTATAAAAAGTTCCGGAAAGTAGTCAAGCCCAGAATAATCATAGACAACTCTTCATTTCAAGGATAAAATCTTTGTATTCACCCTGAAAAGTAATTTCCTGGAAAAACCCCTTTGAAAGCTGAAGGTAGCCCTGCTCCAAATTTGCTCTGCAGTAACAAATAAATTCAGAGTGCTGCCAAATGCAATCAACGTAACAGATCCTGAACTGATGACTGACTTTTGCTTATTGAGTTTGAGTTTTCAGATTACTGAAGCCTGTTTTTGGGCAATATAATGGTCTGAACAAACTGACGAGTGTTCACCCCCTATAGACTTCTATGACACCCATAAACCTTTAGCAATTAACATTTTAGTGACCTAAGAAAGTGATCATATATGCATTTAATGAATGTGTAAAGGAATGGATCACTTAAAATGCAATTAAAAACTGCTGCTTCAGCATGGATCTTTTAAGTCAGTTGGAAATAATTAACCTCATGATGATTTACTGAAGAGATGAATCTTTCAGTTAGAGTTGGAGTAATCTACATGACCTCTTCTGAAGAATATTGCTCACTACAGTTTTAATGGATGCAGGGTGAGCTAAGGTACTGTTACTTGCTATTGCTACGACCCAATAGATGTTCTACCTTAGTACTTCTTTGCGTATGTAATTCATTTTGACCGGTGCATTCTAATTAGGCAGTATCATACTTTGAACACTCTCGTTCTTGATGCGAAGGTTTTATAAAAGACAAGCCCTGAAGAATCTCACAGATCAGATATTTTGCAGCAGACGTCAGCATAATACCGAAGCACAAACTGTTGGTTGTCAAATTTCCCACTGAAAATTATAAAGCCACAGGAGGTTAAGTATGCAGATAAGGTCCTATTGATTTCTAGTTAACAAAGTTGATGTCTACAATCTGTGGATACCGTAGGCATAATATTCCCATTTCTCTGGAAAACCACTAGTTGTTGATTGAATTGAATGTGTATATAATCATAAATTTGAAACCACATGACACAAAGGACGGTCTTTGAATCGGTTTTTGACTTCACAGTTTTTTTGGTACACAAAGAGGCCTAACTTCTCTGGCAATCAGTAAAAACCAGTCACTTTATATACCCACCCTGAAAAAGAACCTGCATGCACGTTTCTCCTCTCTTTCTGTGAGTTCTCCCTAGCACAGTAAACTCCCGCTTTGGCTTAGAAAAGCAGACTGCCTTGCTCATGCATCATGATCTCTGACTTTGTATGGGTTTTAGCCAGTCCGAGCATAACCCTTATACTGTTGAAAGCATATTCATCTCGAGTTCTTCCTGGAACCAGCTTTTAGCCTTCTAAATAATAAGGTGTGTCATGCCGGAAGGAACCAAGCATTACATTTCCTACATAATTCTTTTGAGGATCCAATTTGTTTTATATTGTTTGATTTCATGTTCCCATTATCAGCCTGCTTACATTTCATTCCCAGGGTACGGCAAGGACAGCAAACTAAGGCAGACAAGCTAGTTGCAGAAAAATACCATCAGTTATGCCTGACAGTCCCTTCCTCAGAAACCACTTGAGCTTAAGAAACCCTGTTTTCCTTCCTCTTTACAGATATGTCTCACCTAATACATGCCAGATAAATATCTTCACTATCGCGGATATCTTTGCTTAATCTAACAAGAGGGAATTTCCGGAATGTCAGCCAGTGGGATCCCTTCCTGAAGGGTCCCTTGTTGTTGCACTTAAGTTCAGTATCTTCCGTCAGAGATGTTAAAAACTACCTCGAGCCTTTCTGTTCTCAGGAGTTGGCATGACAAAGTAATAGCAAAATGATTGCATGAATTAACCAGAATAGCTTTCTGTTGGAGTGAAGCTAAGCTTTCTACACAGTATGATCCATGTGTTTTTAAGCTTCTTTTGCTTGCTCTACTACATTAGCACTGCTGCAGTTTTATCTGCATCACCTCACCACTTCCTTTTGCTCACAATGCATTTCATCACCTGCAAGACCATATCTGATCTCCTACTAGCCAAAAAGTTTGGGCAATCAGCACGTACAGAGCTTGATGGCAGAGCAGCAGCTGGGGAACTTGCACTACGTGCTCTAACTTGGGAATACCAGTCTGAGTGTAAATAACTGCCATTTTAACAATCCTACCTTTCATTAAACTTGTTTTCTCTCTTTATCAACCAATAAGGCCTGGCTGACACAGGAAGGAGCAATCTTGTGGTAATGAGATTACAAAAGACAAGTTAAATTTGTTCCTGCAGAAAAGGAAGGACATGAGAAGTAGGAAGTGCTGAGAACAACAAATAGGACTGTGAGAAGTTTACAGGCTCTGACAAGCTCTTCTGACACCAGAAGGGCCCCCTTTGCACAACCTCCAAGTCTAGGCTAACGCAGCAAAGTGGCATGTGACAGAGAGCATCTCCATGTGTGCCTGTCTTTTTCTGCAAGATGCTCTTTTTCTCAGAGCATCTTCTCAGTCTAAAAGCTGGAAGGGAAACTTCCACCGTCAATGTAGTTACTCTCAGAGACCGTTATGGCTTTTACTCTTGGCCAGTCCAGCCACCTCAGTTTCTAGAGCTATAAAATCCATGAACAAGGGCTTTATTCTCAGTACTACCAATGGCTTTTGTGTTAACTAGGTGTGGAATGATTACTGGGGCTAAGACTACTGAGGTTGAAATTATTGAGACTAAAGTTATATGAACATTACATAAAAGTTAACTTCCAGGGTGGAATATGGTTGACATGCTGAATATTAGTTCAGTGATCGTTCCCTAAAGAATACCACCTGCAATCTTAGATGCTGGCAACACTGGGGGAGCTCACTGTACTAGTTCTTAGAGAGATAATTGGAGGAGGGAGCGGAGCAAAGGCTCCACGGCCCAACTCCTCCATAAATCACCGCAGGTCCAGGAATGAGACGGAACCATGGAACAAGGCCCTGGCCAGCACCATGCAATTGCAAAATCATGCCCTGTGGATGAACTTTGCTCATTAAAACATCATTATAATTCCAAAACACACCTCCATCCCAAAAGTTACCCGCCTCCAAGGTGCGACCACCCCTCACTGAGCTTGCGCGTTGAATTTTTCTAGTATATACCTTTAAAAGCAAAGCGAGAAAGTTTTGCACCAATCATAACAAAGGTATGTATGACTAGAGCCACTCAAGGTCCACCTGAAAGGTAAAAAGTAATATAAATATAGTTTAAGGGAGAGAGGATGTTAGGGAAGATACCATCGTCACCATTTGGACTTCTGGAATCAGTCTGCGGGGCTGAGCCTCTCTTCCCCCCCATTGGGACGCCTGTGGGTAAGATTCGGACACTTGGCTATACCAGGTGTCTCCCTGGGAAATATTTAGAAATCTCTGTAGAGTCACTTTAGATTATTCATAATCAGCGCTGCTATTAATATTTGCTATATTTGTATATACTGTTGCAGACAACTGCTACCACCGGCAATCCAAAGAACCTATGTATCTGTTGCTCAAATAAATTGTGGTGTGCATTGGTCCAGTCATGATAGTTCTTTTGAGCGTGACCAGTATTTTGGCAGTAATAGCTCGTTGAACGCGGCTAGACTCACACTCTTAACGTGACACTAGGGACGTGTAGCTTTTGAAGCTTCCCCTCATTTCCCCTTCCACATCCTGAAATTGATTTTAAACTGGGGAAGTTAGTTTTCTGACATTTCCCCTGTTGGCAGTACAGTAAAACAGTCACTGTCATGGGTGACGCAGAGCACCTTCCCTTAGACTCTTGCTCTCAGTTACTGCTGTCTCTCCATGGATCATACGGGAATCCTGAGGTGAGTCTCCCATGCAAAATTAGCATCATGAACACCCCAAGGGCTTCACTTGACCTATCTGTGAAACCAAGGTAGTATTTAACCCTGCTTCGAAGGAACTTATAAGACTGCTGATGAGGAGTGCTAAACAGATAGACGTGATAATCACCAACTACTCAGAGAGGTAGCAGCTCTCTCCTCATGCAGTCTCTGCCTTTGCATGCAAATGAGCATGCTAAAGGCAGAACTAGCCACGGAATTCTGTATGCATTTTATCCAAGACTGGTAATGCTGCTTGCGTCACAACAGCTGGTCTAGGACTGCAGACACGGGTTAGGAGATTTGCAGAATGACATAATGGTTGAGGTTGGCAGGCACCTCTGGAAACTGCCTGCTCCAACTCCATGCTCCAAGCAAGGTCACCTAGAGCTGGTTGCCCAGGATCCTGTCCAGATGGCTTTTGAATACCTCCAAGGATGGAGGCTCCGCAGCCTTTCTGGGCAACCTATTGCAGTGTTCAATCACCCTCACACTATAAAAAACCCAGTGTTGTGTTCAGACAGAATGTCATGTATTTCAGTTTGTACCCATGGGATTGAATGAATTTCTGCCCAAACTGGTGGTTCTGCTTATAATGTGGGATTCATTTCACCTAGGCACTGATTCACCCGACTTAAAGTAAGTCTCTAAGGCAATGTCTATAAGCTAAATAAAAGAGGGCCAGGTACAGACTGAGTTGCACCTGTGTGGTGTGGAACCAGCCCCCTCTGTGGCCGGTGCATCTGAGGGTGAGAGGGAAGAGTCCCAAGCAGAGCCAGAAAGTGAGGTGAGGGGCAAGCCGTGTGGGTGGTCAAGGACCAGTGCTTGGGCTTGCTCTCTAGCTCTCTCTAGTCTGCCGCATAGCTGCACCCTGAAAGGAGCAGCATTAATTGTCCCCTAGAGATGCCTGAGTGACCAGTTCCACCCATAGTACTTAACGTTCTCATCATGCAGAGGACTTTGTGCCATTAATGTAGCATTCCCTTGGCTCCTGAATGTATCTTTAATGTACATCCTGAATGTGTCTCTAATGAGGATACAGAAAGAGAGAGATTTAAAACATGTACTCTCCATGTATTATGGGATAGATACTGAGAATGTAATTTCTGCCTGCTTATGAAACAAACAGCGTAGTAATAATACCTCTGAATGAATTTATGTTCCCTATTACACAAAGTTATTGGAGGTTTGTAAGCTACAACAGAAGGAGATCCACAAGATTTCAAATCCAGAAGAAACACTGATTATTAGCTGGTCCAACCTGCCGTTTACCAGATAATTTCTGCATCAAATCACTATTTGTAAGGTGTATAATAAATGTGTTAAACTGTCATGGCACATTTACATAAGTTTAAGTTATTAAGTAAGTTTTAAGTTATTCAATACGTAACTTAGTTAATGAATAACATGGCTAAAAATACGTGCCATCCTTTCAGGTCAAAATTTGGCCAGAAGCTCCTGTTGCATTCTGCATTGTTATTTTCTTCTCGGTAGGTGCTTTCAGGCAGAAGTCAGTTCTTTTAATTGTTTCATAGATAGTTCAAGAGGCTCAGTAACTCCTTTTTTGTGGACTGGGAAGCATCTATTTCTCCTCTCAGACGTCACTAACTTATACACATCCTTCTTGTATTGCAGATATCGTACTTCCACTTATGACCTCTCCACTGTCAGCCGTAGAAGTGGTACCATCTCTATCCTCCACCCTAATATTCCAGTATTGGTACGTATGCACTCAAAAAAATAATTTTATTTTTTACGGCACCACATTGTGACCAATCGATCTTGTAGGTAATCTGTGTCAGGAACAGGAAACCAACTCCATTTCCTAAATGTCAGTTCAGCAATTTGCTCCCTACAGAATCACTGGAAAATAAATTACAGTGTAATCCAAAGTCTGGGGGTTTTCTAGTAACTCTCAGGGGCTTTTAAGCCAGGAGTTGCCTCACCTTTGGCATTATGACTATATAGTTGAGTTCAGAGCAAACATTTCTTTTCCACTACAGAAACTGCCTGAAGACCACTGTGGTTGTCAGCTCTTCTTTTGCTTGTGTATGCTAGCCCACCTAACATACTAGTAGTCTTCCTTTTGCTAACAGAAAGCTTTAGGAACTTACTAGGAAAAGTTTAGGGTGCTCTCTTACACAGCGATGGGAGAAAAGATGAGAAGTTTTGCAAACGCTCAGATAAAGAATATGTAAATACCATTGTCTTTAATAGGGATGTCATTTATCAGTCTTCAGCATTGGAAAAGTATTTATTTTGCCTTCATTTTTGCCTTCCTAAAGATATCATTAGTGACAAGAAAGTTTAGATATAAAGTGATGGAATGTTATTTTGTTCGACAATGGCACTAGCTTGTTGTTTTCATTTCCTCTTGAAAACTTTTCCCTAATTCTGCTTTCCCAAAGGAAGGATAGTGGGTGGAGACCCCTTTATCTAATTCCAGCACTTGTGTCTTCATCCCAGGTGCCTGGTGATTCCTCCAATCTCTCTCTCTGTGCAAATAAATAAATAAATAAATAATTTTAAATAAGAAATAAATTCCCTTCCTAGTTGTAGGAGAAAGGTTAGGTGCTTTTGAAGGCCTCCAGAGGGAGATCCACTCCAACTAAAATGAGTTTTTAAATTAATTAATGACAATAACTAGAGTGTTTAGTTTTGGTGAATTGGCACTCTTTCTGGACATCTTCAAAAGCACCTTCTTCCCTCTTTTGTGATTGATTTACTTGAGGAAGACTGATCCAACAGGTAGATACTGAACTATTAGACACAACCAAATCCCCAAATTCCAAATAAAACAAAGGCAGAATTCTTTTCATAAGGAATGGCTTCTTTATTTTTATGTCTGTATGTGGTATAACAGATCATATTTATCACATATTTTTGACCATCTGTACAAAAATCTCCTTGGCGTTTCAAACATCTCTTATAATTTTTTCTGTTTATGCAAAATTTCATTCTTCAGATCAGGCACCAAGGAGTCGGGTATTGCCGGAGGGTTTAAGGTCAAATCTTTCTCATGTGCATCAGAGATAAAACTGTGGGAACCGCATACAAACGTCAGAAAGAATGCAATAAAATTCTTGATAGTATAATTTTTAATAATAGCCAGACAGCAAGATTTTCCAATGATACATTACCTGAGTGTAACCATATCTGGAGAGTGCTAAAATATTCCTTCAGTCTGTACTGCATGTACTACCTGTGTACAGAATGTTTGTGTTATCTGTGATATTAGAAACGTATTTTGGGAACATTAAGATTTTTAGTGGATATTTTATCTCTTTTTTAAAAGTACTGTTGCTTAGACATCCCCTTCTTCCCCGTGCTATGTTTTCGGCCTGTTGACCCACCTCAGGCCAAATTGGAAGACAAGTAGTAGTTATTTTACCACTCTTATAATGAATACTGAGGTCTGGGTGGAAAGGGGGTCCAGGCTAATGGCCCAGCTAAGAGGAAGCTGAAGGATCTGGCTGGTGCCTCAGCGAATGCTTTTGTCTAGGATAACGACAGCATTGCTGCCTCGTGTTTCATTAGGGGGCACTAGGGATGTGCACAAGTGTTGGGGCTGTTATGGCAGGGGAGAGGCTGGGGGGAGGATTGTCCATCTGTAATGGACCTGGGCTTCCTCTGATTTCTTGCCTATAGAACAACTATGCTTTTTAAGCCCTTATGGGTGGTTCTGAGTATAAGAACAGAAGGCTCAATTTGCTCCTTCTTCCTTGAAGAGGAAAGTGTTTTGACGTAATACCTATCGAAGGGACAGCTAACATTATACTCTGTCTGTTCACTCATATTCTTCCTTTCCTGTGTTTAAATGTTTTATCTATGGACTATAACTAAGCATGCTTGTTGCTGTACATCCTCTTATGGCTTTTTTCAGGCAGTGCTGCTTGCCATTTCTCTGGATAGATGGTCACATATGGCTCTTTTTCTTTCTACTCTTGGCATTAAAAAAATGTATTTTATTGTGTTTAAGCTATAATTAAAAAAAGAGGAAGGTTACTGAGGTGCTTAGGACTGGCAATGGGAATAAGAACTTTTCTTATCAGTGCAGGCAAAGTACAGCATCTGAAGGAATCCAATCTCAGGAACTAGGGTGTGATTCTGGGAGCTTTACACAAACAGCAAGGAGCTGGATATGCTACAGGTGTCTCAAATAATAAACTGTGCTGATAACACCACTTTTCAGTACTTTCAGAGCCCTTTAATAATGGGTCAAAGTACAGGAGTGCTCTGTGCTCATGATTAAAACTGGTTCCAAGAGACTAAAATGTCTAACCAGTACATATTCTGTGTGACAAAGGGAAAAGAAGAGGCCTCATAAACTGTAATGAAGGACTTCTTACCTATTTGATGTAAGGACAATTTCACAACCATTACTTCCCCTGACAGTAGCACCAGGGGGTACTCTATGAGGACAGGAAAGCCACCCTCACCACACTAACATATAACTAGCTATGTAAGTCCCACTGCAATCTCACAGTGCACTCTTCTCACACATGAAGTGGAAGAGAGTCTTTGTAAATCCTTCATCCTGCAGTAGTCATTTTGATAAACCCTAATCCTGCACTGTGACCATTAGCAGCAGTTAAAAATTTACATGCAGTCTTTGCCACACAATACAACAGGTAACTGAAGAATAATGCACACATAAGGTATCAGTGCAACTAAAGGAAGGAGATTCTTACTGATGGAAGACATCTTTAGCTAACTTAGTTAAGTCCAAGCTAACTTAACTCTAAAGTTCTTACAAATTCCTGGTGGCACCTGCAAGAAGAGGTTTCTCTGTGTTCAGTGCAGAAGGAGCCATTATAGGCTAGAGTGTTCTATTATTTTAGCACTAAGCTAATCTTTACATTGCTAAGACAAGTGCATATACCTGTTATTTACTGCTGAGCTGGTCTAAGTAGTTTCTGGAAAACACTGGCTCATCTCTGGCACCCTTCTCATTGTTCTGTTTCCTGCAAGGAGTGTTTACCCTAAAGAGTACACTGGTGAGGCCTCCACGTTTTATGGTGCAGGTGGTTATAATCTCTTAAGTTTTATGTTTAAAAATCATCTTCACTTAATGTTTCTAAATCATAGAAGTTGAAGGTCAGAAAGGTTGATTTACCGTTCTTGAAAATAAGATCTTATAATGATATATGGGCCAATTTATGCTTTTCATATCTATTAATTCCAGATCTTTACAAACCAAGACAGAAATCAAGCTATGGGTTACACTCAAGTTACATTTTTAATCCTTTTTTTAAATATTCAGCATGTCTAAACACCTCTTTTAAGAATGAAAGCTGAAATGCTAAGATTTGATCTCAAGTCCTACGTATGATCTGATAGAGAATAAGGCTTCTTCTGGGGTCTGTTAGAAAACCCATGTGTGCTGCATAAATAGTAAGAAAAAGAAGACTCTTCATCATTGTGTTCTGCTTGAAAGGTATTACTGCCTTCCCTTGGAATCCCTTGCCCATTGGCACTTTATCTGTGGCTCCTTCAAATTCATGCTATTAAAACCCTTATGCCTCTCGGAAACCCAGTGTTCCATCATGTATCCTGTTTATGTCACTGCATGCAAAAAGTCTGCTCAGGATCTAACTTCAGCTTGCAAGCTTTACATTTTTTCATTTGTATTATGTTTGAGAAGTGCTTATTTGACTTGAAATGATGACTTCCACATCTGCTTCTGCTACGGCCAGTTGGCCTGTGTGCTGGTACATGACAAATTTAATCATATGAGGTTACTCTTTTATTCTCTTTTATTCTGATGCTGTATTTTTATGAACTATAAAAAAAGTCCTTGTTTAAACAAAATAGAGGAGTTTACGTTTAGTGTCTTAGAATTACCTTATTTTTACATTGTTTACCTTTTTCTTTCTTTTTTTTATGTTCTTTCTGCTCTTAGCACTTAAGCTAGCATAATTACCTAGATTTATATTTTGGTATTTTGATATGAAGAAGTGTCTTGTGCTTCTTGGGGAAGGTCCAGCTGTGTTCAGAAAGGCTTGCTTTTACTGTAGCAGGTCTCCCCAGTATTCTCTGTTCCGTGTGATTCGGTGAGATTATCATGAGTTTGAACAGGACATACATGAGCAGCCAACAGCCTGACAAACTCCTGGATCCACTGACTTCCAATGTTTAGACCCTGTAGGCAAACCCCAGACTGACTGTGGGGAAGCCCATGGACCATCTAGACTTGCTGGCTGACATATTCACGCCATAATGCCATATGCTATATCAGTAGCATATGAGACACCCTTTCTTGCAAGATCTCATGTGCTCTGTGTAGTGCTGTCAATGACTGAAGCTATCTTGAAGCTGACCTTTGTATGCCTATCAAACAAAACATGTGCTAGACATAAATTTTCCCAAAACTTGGTCTTTGAATGCAAGATATAGCTTTAAATTGTATCTTATTTCCAAGGTTGTAGCATAAACAGAAAAGAACTGAGGGAGACGGTAGAGTTGGCTGACAGTTGGACTTGATGATCCCAGAGGTCTTTTCCAACCCTAATGATTCTATGATTCAATGATTCTATGATTCTATGAAATAATGGTATGTGATATGTCACAAGAACTTTTTTATTCTGTGCAAGGTAACTGGGGATAATGAGCAATATCTGCTGGGAAAGAAATACAGCACATTGCTCAGGAAACCTTTGGATTGCATTTGGGAAAATGTTTCTGATTCAAGAAGTAAAGAAAGCAAATAAATGACAGATTCTATTATATTCATTGACAATTGTGAGGAATGGATGAGAATTTGAGGCTGGAAGGTCCATTTAAGAGTGGCCATTAGAAAAAAGATTCATGACCATTCAGGACAAGAAGGAGGAATAGCAGCTGAGTGATAGAAGGTAGACTTCAATAAATTCACAGAATGGGTAAGCAAGATCTCCTGTAAAGGAAAACGCTCTTAAAAGGTTAGCGCCTTAGAAATAATACACACAATAACATAATATCCATTCACAGGTATATACTATGCCACTGTGAAGCAAAGAGAGAAAATGCAGTAAGAGATGAGCTTGATTAAAGCATGAGCTCTGCATGAACCTTAAACTCAAGAAAGAATCAAGCTGGAAGCAGAAACTAGGTCAGGCTACTGAGGACGAGTGATAAATATAACATGAACATGTAGGAACAAAATTTTAAAAAGCCAAAGCTCAAAACAACGTGCGTCTGCCAAGAGGTATCAATCAATTCAGAAGTGCTATTGTAACAGAGGGAAGGTGAAGGAAAGGGTGAATTGGTCAGCTGTTCAGCAGAGAGGAAAATCTGTTGCTGGATGATACTCGGAAGGTCAAATTTTGTAATAACTCTTTGCTTCAGTCCTTACAAGAATGATCGATTGCAGTTGAGGGTTATTATAGTTCACAGTAGTACAAAAGTAAAGACCTCAACTTTGAATGGGAAAGGAACAATTTAGAGATTAGAGTTTTTCAAGTTGGCAAGGGATTATGAGCTTCCTAATGAAGAAATTAAAGAACTTCATGATGAAATATTAGATACTACTGTTGTACTTGAGAGCACATGATGGGCAAGTAATGTCTTGAAGGGTTCATGAAGGGAAAGCCAGTGTCTGTCTTTAAATAAGGAGAAAGGAAGATTGGGGTATGATTCAGCCACTAGCTTAATTTCTGCTCTCAGAAAATGTTTGAACAACTGACGAAACAAACTGCTTGTTAGCACTGGAAGACAGCAAGGATGTGAGTAGCAGCCAATACAAAATTATCAAACCCATATGATTTCCTCTTGCAGCCGGCCAACAAGATTTGAGTACATTAATGCCATTTGTCTTGACTTTAGTAGGGTTTTCTGTATTGTCTTATATAACAAATTGGGAAAATATGATCTGTACCTGGGTGTTTGGCTAGAGGATCTTCAAAGGTCCCTTCTGACCCAAACCATGCTATGCTATGATTCTATAAAGCACTGACATAGTGTGGATACATAAGTGTTGGATAGGTTTTACAAGACATGAAATGATGATCAATGATTTGCAACAAAGAGGAAAGTATGTGTCTTGTATGGTTCACCAGAGATATTTCTTCAGTCTGTCTTCAAGTTTTTAATTCATGATCTGAAGAATATGCCCACTCGATTTTCAGGTGAAATGGAGCTGGGTGCTATGAGAAGAACACAGAATTCCAAATGACCTTGAAAAATTGACTAAGTAGCTTGGAAGTAGTGTGTTGAAATTGAATAGGGACAAGTGCAATGTATTATTCTTGGGCAGGAGTAATCAACTAGACATATATGGGAAAGGAATATCTAGTTTAATAGCAATGCTTCAGAAAAGGAGCTGGGGGCTGCATTGGGTCACAAGGTGAGCATAAGACACATGGAAGAAGGCAAAAGTAATTTTTATATATTCAGGGAAAATAGTATGTGAGACATAAAATACTACTTTCCCTCTGCTTCCTATAGTGAAGGTTACAGAACGGTATTCAAATTTGGGGCATTGCATTTAAATAAAGGCCATAGGCAAGTTCAGAGAAAAGGATTAAGAGTGATCACAAATATACAAAATATGATCTGCATTGAAAGACTGAAGAATTTGTTTAATCGTTAAGAGAGGAGGGCTATGAAGACAGTAGTCAGATATGTGAAAGTGTTGCAAAACCAACAGTAATTTGTCCTTTATTTCCATGGTGAATAGAAACAGGAATAACAAAATTATGGGAAGGAAGATTCCAATTAGTAACAGAAAATTTGCTTATGTATAAGGATAGGGAAGAGTTGGTAGAATACCGGTGAGGTTGTATCCCTAAAACTGGAGGCATTGAAGAATAGTTTAGACCAATGTGTGTCAGGCAAACTTAGATATGCTTATCTAAATGTAAGGCCAGGCATGGCCTAATGACTACCTGTAGTCCCTTCTGGCTCTGTGATTTTTAAAGTCAGAAGTCAGTTCACATAGGTTTGATGCTAATGTTATGAGATCCTAGCTGTCAGTCTATCTATAGGGGTTATAATGTGAAAATATTTGAAACAAAAAGGGGAGGTGGTTAAGCCCCAAACATATTGTAGAGTTAACAAAACATAAAGCAAGAAGACATGCACTATTTCATCTAGAATAAACCCAGTGTAAAAGAGATACGAATTCTTTTGGCACATGTGTGTATGAAAACGAGAGTATGAAAATATATGAAAATCTGTGATACTTAGTCATTTACTTTCTTGTTTAAGAAAAGAATTGTTTTATGGTTATGACTAGAAAGGCCACAAACATGTATTAGACAGCTCTTTACTAAAAAAACCCCCTGTTTATATATACTTCCTGAAATAAAGTGTGCCCTATATTTGCAGTATAAATTGTATTCAATTAATATAATTTGAATAGAGGTTTAAAATTAAGACTGCATAAATGCATTAGGTAATATTGTCTTCAAAATATTGTAACTTACAGCATTTCAGTCTTTTCAAAAGGCAAAGACTTTGTTCTGCAAAACTAATTTATAAATAATTTTCAGTTCAGATGATTTAGCAGTATTCAAATAAAAAGGCCTTCACAGAGAATAAAAATACCCCAGCCTTCACAAAACTGATTAACAGATTTCTAGGGAACCCTTGGATTGTGAATACCTCTACTATAATATCAGAAGTGCTCATGAGAGAAAAAAACCTCAACATAGGTGAGTATGCAGCTCTAGATAAGTAATGTTCTTTCAGCACTAACTGTTAATATAGAATTGAATTGATAAGATAAGCAAGAAAAAAAAGGAAAGAAATAGAAAGTTCAGGTTTTATCTCAACTGTCATAATTTGTGAAGAACCTCTGAAAATGCTCTGTTGCTAACATAAATTCTTTATGTGGCTGTAATTAGAAAGCTGAGGCTTATCCTTGCGCATATATCTGGATTTTGAATATAATGAGCTGTTCAGGTTGTACTTGGCTTGGAATAGAACTACAGGCCCTGTGAAGAGGATGCACCCTCATGACTGAAGCAATTTTTATAATATTTTGAAGTCAGTGCATGTTCCATCCCTTCCAAACCATTCATCTGGGGAAGAGGTCTGAGCATTAGTGGAGGCAGCTTAATTTTCCATTCACTGGCTATAACCCAGTGATGCCTGTTTGTTGGCAAACAAATTGCACCAAATCCACTTAAAAGCAAAGATGCTGTAGAAATTCAACTGGTTAGAGGTGCTTGTGTTTTGGTGAAACTCGGATTTTTAAATAATTTTCTTTTGCATGCTTTAGAACAATCAGTGGAATTTTGGTTAATTTGTATTAGTTCATTAGTTTGGCTTGTGAGGTTCCTGGTGTATTTAAAGCTTCATACTGAACGATTAAAGAATGAGTCAACACCGAGATTAGCAAATAATGCAGACTTTGGACCTCTAGTCCTGATTCTCTTCTCACACCTTCTTTAAAATATTATATTCCAGTTGACTGCAATGGAGTTATTCTTTATGTGTACTGGAGTTAAAAAAGATAAAACAGTGGTAGACACATATATGAACAGAGAAACAGAAAATAGGAAAATGGAGAATTCACCTGCCTAGTGCAGGACTACCTCCATCCTGACAAATGTAATTGCTCCAGACAGTGATTCTGAGCCTGCAGGCCAAGTGGGTTGCAGTTAGGGCTACCCTGCATTTCAGTAACCCGACCACATCCATATTGGACACACTCAGCTCTGGGGCCCGTTGGATGCCCTTGCAGGTTTCATTATTATTTTGTGTGTGTTGTTTCTGGTTCAAAGTGCCTGCGCTAATATTAGGAAAGTACTGCAGCCTGCCAGATTGCAGTGATTAAAAGGAACTACCTATGTTTAGAAGAGGAATAAGAGGGATTTTCTCTTCTTCCCACCTGCGCTGGCATTCAGAGAGGCTCACGATGGCTGATGTGATGCCTCTACCAAGCCTCTCCCAAAACCATTCTGCTTTGCTAAAATGGGAGATTCCCAAGACCACCCCCAACATCGGCGGAAGCAGGCAGCTATGCCTGGAGAAGCATGTGGGACCAAGAACCCACATCCTTTTGTAGGGACATAAAAGGGAAAGCAGGAACAGACATAATGCTCCATGGGAATAGCCATGTATTTTGCAATTTTCCATGAAGAGATGAGGCAAGGAAGTCAGCCTTCTCTTTAGACTTGAGGAGCAACTGTTAAAATAACCTTCATGGGTGGGGTTTTGCTTAGTTTAGGGCCAAAAGCTACAGGATGCTTTGCATTCAGTGGACTGAAAAGGCTCTTGTGCATGTTGTCTTTCACTTGATCCTTATCTCTGGACCTGCCAGAACTGTCCAATTTGATGGTGAATCATTAAAATTCTTGTGTGGCTTCCAGTGTAGGTGCCAATACCAGGCATGGAGACCAAGAAGATGCTGTTTTCTGTAGGAGAGCTATGGGATCCTATTTTCTGTCCACAGCTTGTCTGTGCTTTTTGTGGGAATCTTGTAAGGACCTTGGCTCTCACTGGGATAAAGTGTGCCACCAGGGTCACAGGGAGCTTGTCTCCCAGCTCATTGCATAGAAAAAAGGCCAAAGCATTGCAACTGAAGGCCATGGAGGAGGACCNCCCCCCCCCCCACCGTGTGAGAGTAGAGGATGCTGTGGAGTGGATGGGGAGAAGACATCCATGGAGGTTCCCACTTTACAGGGGATGCTTTTGGAGCCAGGGAGACTTGCAGGGAGACCACAGCTCCTGACGGTGTGCCCTTTCTCAAAGTTTTGAGGCAGCCAGCTGAGTCTGTGGGGGGGACACTGGTTTACCTTGCATCACCTGCCAGACCCAGGTGCAGTGTGTAAAGCTAACAGTCCTCTGCACCCCCTGGTTTTCTCTGTCCCATGCTAACTCAAGTTAGCAGATGCTGACACAGTGGGTTAACATGATGTGTGCAGTACAGAAAAGCAGCCCTGGGTACAGTTATGGAAAGAGAGTTTCCCAGCCTGCACTGAGTGACCAGGAGCATCCATGGTGGTGTGTCATATGGCTGGGGAACTCACCAGGATACCCTCAAAAATGGGGGCACTTCAGGCAGGGCAGTCAGGGCAAGAGGGTTTTCAAGAGAGGCTTTTTACTTAGAAACCTACCACAGTGACAGGAAATGTCCTCCAAGTTACACTTTGTGCTTTTGGAAATATTATTCTTTAAATACATGTCATCCCTCATAGCTTTTCAATCTTCAGGCTTCATTTATCTTGAAGTTTAGTTTCCTCCATATGTTTACCATCAGCTGAAGAACCAGAGCTGATGAGCTGTTCGGAAATGTTTTGTCATACTGTATATGAGTTCTTTGCTTTCCAGCTAAATGTTTTTACATTTAACTTGTACATCTTCTGAGAAGAGATGAGTATTCACAGTTAGTACTGGTATTTCGTACTTACGTAATAGCTATTCATTTGTTTGACGAGTGAATTTTTCCATTAAGGATTTCCAAGCCTCTCATCACAGTAGTCTGGAGTTGCAATTGCAATTTGATGCAACCTTGGCTTGCACATAATTAGTACAGAATGGTGCACAATGCCACCAACTTCCCTTTGACGGAAGCTCTGGCTTAGATGGTGCAGAGCACTCCCATTTGATCTAAACAAAATTGACTCAATTTAGCAAGTCAATCTCACTAAAGAGCATCCTGGGACTTAATAACATGCATGCAGTATGATAAAATGTTTTGCAAGTGCAAGGGTAAACAGGGATCTTATTACAGAAAGCTGTTAGATAAATTTGCAAATGGATTTGTTTCTTTATCTACATTTATAAGAAATTCCTATGCAATTCTATAGTTGAATGATCTATACATGTACTTCATAATTATGCCCATTTAACTTTCAGATTGCATTTTGGTTTCTACAGTGTAAGAATTTTATCAATGAAATCTAGCAAAGTGAAAGCAGAAAAAAAATCTAATTTGATTGCATTAAGCATAATTCAGAGTAGATTTAGCACTCAGTCAATTCTTTGCCTGTTGTGAAGTCAGCAGACAACATGTCTGTCTATCTATATCAAAATACTTTAGAGAGGTATGGGAGTAAGAGAAGAAAAGTAGAAAACTTACTTTTGTGATTCAGGATCATCATGATGTATACGTAGCAGTTTTAGGGTCTCTTTTCTGGCATTATTTTTGTATTTTGGAACCAAAGACAGTTTGTGCTCTGTTGGAAATGTTATTTTATTAAAGGCATGGCTGTTTGGAAAATAGTAACTGAGAAAGCCTTCAAGAAGCCTTCAGCTCCTCCTCACTCCTGGAGGAAACCAGATTTCTTTACATTTTTCCAACCACAATGTTGTATCTATGGTTTTGACCAGGTCAGTTTTACTGCAAAGATAAGCAAAGTTTCATTTAGATTAATTATTTGGCCATTCATGTCTGAAAGCCTACAGAATTTATACCACATGAATGCCAGGAGCCCACACTCACTCTAAATAACTCTAGGGCTGCTATGATATTGCTGCATAGTCATAAGACGTTGCCGACATATGCTGGGAGATGGCTTGCTCATGGCCAGAGGTGAAGGTAACTGGACACTGTTTGAGGAACTACAGGACCAGACATGAGACATTGCTCAACATAGCAAGAAACAGGCTGTGAGGCTGCCAAAATGACCGACAGCGTCGCGAGGGATGGCTGGGTCTCACAGGGGCTGAGGGGGGTTATTTGTAACCCTATATGAGACACCAGATAAGGCAGACCTGACCTAGGTAACAGCACTAGAAATACCAAATCTGGGTACGGATGTAGCAAAACTGGGACCAATGGGGGAAAAGTAATTAGTGGAAAGTTGTTTATTTCAGAGGGAACAAGGGAAAAGAAAATGGGAGGAAGGGAAGAGAAAAGGGAAGAAAAATGATTAGATTTTGGAAAGAAGGGAAATAAAGGGGGGTTGTCTGGCCCTGCCTTGCATCTGATCACTGTCTGACCACCATCTGAACTCCTATTTTTCTGTGCAGAGGTGCTCTCTGTGCTCTGTGTGGGACGCTGGTGAGCTTCAAGCCAAACTAGCTAGTAAGCAAGACGAGATCTAGGTCTCGATACTGGAAGGGCTGTAAATCTAGGGGCTGGTTACTGGAGAGAGTGAGGGTCAGGGACCACATACTGGAGAGGCTATAGGCTTATGCCAGCTACCAGAGAGACGTGTGTGTTTGTGTGTGTGCATGCACGTGCCTTTTGGGAACACGCATTTACCCTCACGTCCAGACAACTGGAAAAAAAACATCTGGGTCCCAAAGCCATTGGCTTTGCCTCCCCTTGTCTGACATTGCATACACAACAGTTTTGCCGATTCCCACAGCCTTTCCCTTCTCTGTTCCTTAATTTCTCATGACCTAACTTACTATGATAATTCAAAATAAATTCTGTAACTTCATATAGGATTTTAGTCTCAATGCTATGCAGGGAATGTCTGCAGTCTGAAATGTATTATAGCTGTGCCTGTGCTGCTGCTAGGAAGGCAGGCAAGGGAACATGTTAAAGCACATGATAAACATTGTCCTACTTTATCTGTGCCTCCGTCTATAGTGAATGTGGAAAGTTTTAGAGATTGTGTCAAACTTTTCATTTTAAAATGTTTTATGAGGTATATTAAATAATGTACAGACACATTCAATACCGTGAAAGTTCCTTGCCCCCGAAAATTCCTGAAAGAGTATACTACTTTTATTCCTTTTATTTTTTTAAAGATTTGGTTGTATTTTGTGTATTAAATGTGCTGTACAGATATCTTAAATTCTGAAGCACAGAACTCATTATTAGATAATTTTGCTAATTAACTAATTTTGTTTTCTGCAGAATCCACTTAAAATGTGTAGCTCCATATTGTCGAGATCTTTCTTGCAGAGATGCTATTAGCTGGGTTTTTTTGGATGTTACTATTATTTTTTTAACTGTGTTATTTATTTAAAAAGGAGTGAAAACTTCCTATGGAAAACCACCGATCTATTTTCACAACTGAAAGCTATGATCAACTCATCTGAGTGAGAGGCACAGAAAGCCACAGGATTAATCTTAGCTGCTTTGAAAGTACAATAACCTGTTGAAAGTCAGTATTTGATGAAACAGCACATAAGTCTGGAAAGTGTTTTTAGATCAAGATGAAAAATTGGTGGTGATTAGTATGGTGTTTTTCTTGAATGGTAATGTAAAGGCATTCTCAGCATTATCTTTAGGACTGTACTACTTTTATAAATCTTGTTGTAACTCATAGGAGTTATGAATATAGGTATCCAAATGTTTATTTAGTACTTCAGGAGCTCCTGCAGCTTGCATAAGACCCAGCAGGGATTGTCCTTCAGCTCAGCTGCTGCTGAGACAGTCTATTTCCTTGACTGAAAGAGCTCCCCTCTACCTGTTGACCAGCAGACCTGGGTGACCAGAGTGGGCAAAGAAAATACTGTATCTTATAAAGTGATATTACATCTGTTTCACCTTCCAGTGCAACCCAGGCACTTCTCTGAGGCAGGAGGCTTCTATGCTTTCACCAGGCAACAGCAGCAGTGAAACCCCTTGCTTCCAGCTGCGGCTTGTTGTCTTGATATGGTCCAATATTATAATCATCATTATCTTCATATGTTGTTGATCAAAGCTGGACCTTCCCACTGTGATGGTTCTTCAGTTTGTGATAGTGTTGGTAGCTTCCTTAAGCTGACCACCCATTTGCTGTCATGACTGTATCAATTGCCACATTTTATGCTGTTGAACTTTCTAGTGTTTCAAGTACCCTTACAAATTAACTGATGATATTCATTATAGGGATTTTATTTTCATCTTTTCTTTTGTAATTATTACTTGCTGGTCCTTCAGGTTTTTCTATGTTATGTCCATAAACAACTCAAAACATTTACATTCCCTTTGAACATTTGCATTTAATTCTTCTGTTTACTGCTTCCTCTCTTAACATCTGTTCTGAGGAACTGTTCTGCCTTTGCTGATGTTAATCTGATGTGTTAAAATTTTTCTTCTCCTTTTAATATGTTTTATGTGAATATATTGCTTATAAAAAGTGATAGGTTAATGATGGCTTTTTTATTCCCTAGAGCTGATGGAGACAGAAGCAGTAGCCCCTTCATGGTGTACTTTATCCTGATCTAGAGTGCTCTGCCTCATAGGAGCAGGGAGGCTTGTCCTGTCTGTTGCAAAGGTTGGTAAAAGTGGCATAGAAAGAGACAGAGCACAACTCATTTCACAGGGGCTACAGGTCTGTGGTAACTCCCTGTTTTTCAAGATGTCTGTGTGCTCAGGTTCCCAGTGGCTGATGTGCAGTTTAAAATGCTCCATTGCCCATTTCTGAATGCTTTCTTGCTTAGCAGGACTGTGAATCACCAGTAATCGAACAGAAAGTTCTGACCTGGCCTTCTGTCCCATATCTAAAATAAACAGATTTTTAATCTCCATTCTCCACACCTTCATCATTCACTGCAGCATCAGTTGACACCTACTCCACAATAAAAAGTTCAGCAGCTCTCCTGCACAGTCTTGTAGTGACATGACCAAGCTCCCATATGCCTTAAACTGCATCATTTCCCCCTAGATGAGAGTTCCCATCAGCTGCTTCTCTGTGGGTGTCAAGAGCCCCAGCAGCACCGAGAAACATCTGAGAACATCTGAGAAACCAATTTCATGCCATGGATCCAGTGAGGTATCCATCAACTGGATGCTGGATGTCACGTCTACTGTGAAATGCCAAACAGCGTAGTGCACTGTTGAAGTGAGTTTTGGGGAAAACCCAGGATTTAGGGAGAAGTATGCACAGTGCCACAAAGTTTGACAGCTGTCCAAATTCACGAGTTTAATGTAAAAATCTCTGCAGAAGCTAACAGCTGACTCCCAGCAACAATGAACAGTGAATGATATAAATATTAATATATAGCTAAGTTAATTTAAGTCAACAACACAGAATAATCAAACAGGGAGAACAGATTACTCTTGGAAGCTGGTAAACTGAAGGAACTCTGGAGAATCTTCTCTACCTAAATACTGCTGTATCGTACCCTCATATCCCTGGAGCCCTCATAGGAATCCATATTTCTTAGTCTGAAAGCTTGTTACCAATGGATGATAGGTTGAAAAAAAAGCGCTGCTTGAAAGTCTTGTAATAGCATAAAGTTTGGTAATCTAAATGGAAATTGTATGCTTGTTATTGGTATTTTTTTCAGTGTTGGACTAAACACAGTACTGTGAAAGTTTCTGTCTGCTTCCTGGATCAATAAAAAGAGGAACCTCTATAAACCCAGAACATCTCTCAAAACCCAGCAAACAGATGTGCTGCTTCTTTGTCAGTAAGGTCAGAGGAGATTTGGCATAGCCATTTCCTAACATGTTCCCTGAAGACATACTGCTTTTGAAAGCAATACCTCAGTTTTTAAAACTTACTTTACATTTTCAAAATGAGATATCTCTTTGTGTATTTTGATGGTTGCAATTATTTAATGATGATTACCAAAGGATGTTTGTAATACGTACATTTTGCATGTGAATGGTGCTCTATAATCAATGATAATAACACACAAATTTGCAGATATTAGGCTATCTATCTTCCTGACTAAAACTGTGACTGAATCCTTGTGCTTTATGGCCAAATCAGGTCTGGAATAACTTGGCATGCTCAGTGAAAAAACTTCTGAGAACCTCAACTGTTTTGCCTCCAGTGAACACCAGACTACACATTATTCTGTGGAACATGACTGTCAAAGCATTTTTGTTGTGTTGATCATGCGTGAAAGACAGAAATCTTTTGTATCTATCAGCAGGAATGGTCTCTTCAAGATGTTCATGTCGTAGTGCTTCCTTTTTTGGGCATAGAGTTAGCCTCTCCTCCCCAGGTGAGTCCCTTGAACAGGAAAAGAGAAATAAGTGCCTTATAATTTCCTGGCTTGATGTGGTTTTTAAGTACACCTTTTTTCTCTGTTGAGCAATAAACACCAAAGTGCTGTTACAGGCAGTAATTTATCTTCCCTATCGTTAATGAAGATTTTTACAGCTAGTCTTCCCTGTATTTCTGATACAACCTGACAAGTTCAGTATATTAAATCATTAAGATTCTCTTTACAGTATTTAGCAAAACAGCTTAGAAAGGAGAGAGCAATCATTTTAATTTTTAGTACAGAAGCTCAGAGCTGTCTGGCGAGCTCTGTTACCCCTTGGATAATCCATGGAACAAAAGGTAGAAGAACAAATCTAATTCCTGCTACAATCTTAGCAGCTCCTAAATCCTTCAAAGATACATGTTTTGGCTTTGATTACACTTGGAAAAAATGTAATCCAATTTTGTATTGCTGTTGTATATTATTACTTGCTCTTTTATTAAACATTATTTCCCATCCAAAAATCCCCATGTGATTCGAAAACACTGCCCACATCACTGCTATATATGAATGTTTTGCTGCTGGCACAGAAATGACTATGGAGTTTTTTGCAAAGTTTTTGTCAATTATCATTTGCCTATGAAAGTATATCATATATTTGCATTATCCTAGGAATATCATAAGTGTGGCCATTAGTGGGAGGGCAGGAAGAAGGCTGAGGCATTATTTTTCTTTTTCTTCTGAATCTTTTTAATGCAGGCTTACACAGAATTCCCAGGACACATCACGTTTGACACAGCAAAAAAATATTTTTGCAAACCTGCATGAAGTCTGTTCTGTATTCAGATGGAATAAACTCAGCATAATGAAAAGCAGTGTTAGGCTCCTCCTGAATCTCTGACAAAGGCACAAATACTGGCTTTTTATTCTCTGCTGCTCTACTACTCAAACAGAATAAAATATCAGTTATGCATTTTTTTAATATGTCTGAATGAACTCTCTTGGCATTTCAGGCTTGGTGCACAGCGGGCTGGGTACCCGAGTTTCAATTTTCCTGTTCAGCTAAATAATCTAACTTCTCATGGTCCCTCTCCTCCTCGAGCCCTCTTAACAATCTTTGAAGGATTTTTTTTTTTTTACTTTATGTGCATCTTATACTTCAATATTTTTTATACAAATTCTGCACAAGCCCCTGGCAACCACTGCCAGTGGGCCAATAGGCACATAAGCATCAGCTAGACTGTGGGCAAGGCTGATGTTGAAGAAACAGTGTTAGATGTTTCTGCTTGAAACAGCTCTAGAAACCTAGGGTGGATATTATTTCATTCTCTGACACCCAGGGGAAATGAAGTCTCAGATCTGATCCCAAAGGAGACCCCAAGGGCCAGCCTCAGTGAGCAACAGGAAATATAACGGTGTTACTTTGCGCTTGCTGCAAGATGACAAATTCTGTTTTCAGTGGTGTTAGGAAAGATATTCTTGAAACATTTCTGCCTGCCTCCTACACATGACAAGTGTTTCTGAAAAACTGCATCTTAGTGGTTACACCATAGTAGGTACTAGTAGGTCATCTGTTGTCATGCTGCTCAGAGGGAAATTATCTTTTTTCTCTACCCACACAAGTTGCCAAGACTCCCTCACAAAAAGCTGCTTGTTTTCAACCCCAAACATTTTTCACCGTTTGTTTAGTCCTTCAAACAAGTGACTCCACTACATCCATGACACAATTGTTAGAAAAAGGAAAACATGGTGCAGGCTGCACAGGCCACTTGCAGCTTGTGAAGAAATTTGTGTGCTTGCTGACTGCCCAAGAAACACCCTCACTTATACCTGTCATGCTGGAGCAGTGACGACCAGGTGATGAGATAGTGCTGAGCATCCTGCAAAGGAAGGGCTCCCTGCACATGTGGAGGGAGCATCACAGCAGCTGCATGTCTTTCCCCTTTGAGAACTGGATGTACGTCATAAGAAATGGATGCATGTGGCAGTCAAAAACCTGCACAGAGGCAAGGCAGGTGTAATCTGGTTTAGGATCTGGAAGCAGCAAGATAAAATTAAGCTTGGGTTAAACATTACCCTGGCATTCACCCAAGGTCTGGGGCAGATTTCATAGCCTGTGCTAAGTTTCGTGTTGCCATGGCTACTGTGCCCTTGCTGGGTGGTTAAAACACACTCAAGGGTTTCTGTCTGACCAGCAGGACTGCCTTTGACTGGATTTAGATGTATCCTGTGTGCTGTCATCTGGACCAAGAAAAGTCTTCACTGACTTGGTTTGTAAGCTTAGCCTTCCTCTACCCTAAAAACTGCTTTGATGAACTAAGTTGTACATTATAGAATCTGCTTTTAAATAAAACCTAAAAATGAAAAGGGAAAATAAGGAACCCGAGATTACAGTGCCAATATTAAAATTGTTTTCATTATTTTAGGGAAATGTAGTACTCAGATCATTGTTCACTCTACGCTTTAAATATGCAGCTGAGGCTAAACTTGCCTGCATCATATTTTAATACCAAAAATTTAGCTCTGAATAACCATCATTTTTAGTTTGGTACTCACAGGAGACATCCCAAAAGTGATTTGGTTCCTATCTCTGTCTTCTACGAGAACAAAATCTAATGAAGCAAATTATATTTTCTTCACAAGTGAATTCAGTGGTTCATGAACTGGGTTCTCTTCTTGCATTTTTGGTCTCAACCAAGCTTCCCCCTCCTGCTAAAGAGTAAGAGATTTCAGTCAGTTTGCTGTAAGACTATACAGACAAAACAGTGCAAAATAACTGAAGCAAACCTTAGCTCTTTTTGTGCAAAGTCATTTACACTGAGGCACTGGAGTCTGGAAAACTCCCAGAAGAGGAGAGTGGCTGAAACAGATTTAGACATTTTTATGGAAGATGGATAACACGTTCTGCTTGGCGAGGAAGCTAGAGTGCTTTTACAAAGCCCAGCAGCCCTCTCTGAATACTAACAGAGTCTCTGTTTGTGAAAACACAGCATTCCTGTTTTGCGTTCTCTCTTCTGAGCTGTGTGCATACACCTTTTTCTTCTTGGATGTCTTTGTGTTGTAAAGGGCAGTGGAGCAGTTTCCACTTGCCCTTGCAGGTAAAGGCCAGGATTACTGATGGCTGTTGTGCTCCAGCCTCGCTTCTCACTGTGTGCCCAGCACAAGGACTAGCAGCATCAGCTGAGGATTTCCCCAATGTAAGGGAATCAGGAGTAATCCAAAGAGCAGAGCTACTTTTTGTAGCTATATCTGCTCTACAACATTAAATAGGAAAAGGCATGAGTTCCTTCAGTTTTGATTTAGTAATTTCTTACAGTGACTTTCAAAATCAACTATTGCAAAGACAAAGTTTCCAACATTTTGAAGCCACAAAAGTGAAGTCAAATTATGTAGACTTACAATCACAACAAAGCCAAGACTGAAAAGGTGTGCTGGTATGGAAGTGTAGTTTTTCTTATACACATAAGGCTGAATTCAGAGCAGCTGATACTATAGTGGATGTGACTCTGTGGAGGCTGGTATGCCTTGGGCACTGGGAATGTTTGTAATGTTCTGGGAGATTTGACAGGCAGCTTTACGTAGTGTCAGCTTCACCCCATTTTCACTTTGTTTTGCTTTCATTTCCGTGGTGGTCTCCAGCCACACTGAAAGCACAAGAGTGAGGCTAAAATCTGGGTACAGAATAGGATCAGGAAATGAAACCACCACAAGGTTCCTATTAAATAGAAGGTAAAGTGCTATGGTAAGTGGCAGGAAATTTTCTCAGCATGTACGTGGATAGACAATAGTTATCCATTTCATCTGACTTCTATTTTCTTCTTCTTCAGAGCAACCAAACAGTTATTTAGGTACCTGGTATTAGAATTTCATGCTGTTTTATCTGTACACACAATGTCTGCATTTAAACATGGATATATCACATACAGAAAACTATCACTATGTCGGAAAACTCTAAGGTATCTTCTAGTACACTAGTTAAAACCTTTAGTTCTTAACCTGTCAAGCTACCTTACACCTCCTCCTGTCTTTCAGAAAAATTGAGCTCTTTCTTGTTCTGTGACTGTGGAGGAAAATGGGAAACTGAAACCCAGTTATCTAATCTTTTGTTTTTCCCTCCTCTAAACTCATTTTATTTTTTACTCCTGGCCACTGAAAAGTTTTTCCATGACTTTGCCAAAAATTCAGAAAAGGACATTTTTATTTTTCTATTCCAGTTTTTTTCCATTTGTCAAATAAACATTTCTACATAGACATGGATATGCAAGCATCTGAGCATCATCAAAAACACTTTAATCCAATAATTCCTGTTTTAGAAAGGAGATAATAAGGGGAAATGGCCAATGTTGGCTCCTTTTTGTCATGCAGCTGGTAGCCTACCAACTGTCATATCCTATGGGTCCAGATCTTATGTTAGGTTCAAGAAACAAAGAGTGAGGGTGCAGGCAGAGAGACTAGAGATAGTACCTAGCCTTCCCTTTCTGCTGCTGTAGCCATGCTATAGCATGTGTGCCTATGCTTAGGTGTATATTGCTGCTTGAAGTTATAGCCATTTTCAAGGTTGCAGCTGGAAACCTTTGGAGTTACCAGGGTGTCCATTCTCTCCTGAACACAGTCTCATACAAAGAGTTTAACTGCCATCTGAGGGTCACCCCCCAGCCAGCAGCATGACACTGGGGCACCCACGCTGCTCTGCCCTCCTGCCGTGCCGCAGAGTGTGGAGATGCTCAGTTCCCGGGTCAAATGTGCATCCTGAAATTGAGCAAGCCACAATTTTTAAGCCCTCCTCTGAGTTTCCAGGCAGATAACAGAAGAGTTATATCTCTATAGACAGAGTTAAGTTTAAAGTCTTCAATAAGATTATGACACTGAAGTGACAAGGCAGTGACAGGTACTTAAAATAAGAAGGGTTTAACGATGGCTAAAAAGTGGAGTGCTCACCTTTGGGCCAGAGTTTGAAGCTCTTCTTTCATTCCACTTATGCAGGACTGAAATAGAAGCAGTAAGAGGGAAAGAGGAAGAGGTAAAGCCCAAAATTCAGAGAATAGCAATATGTAGCTTACAGCTCAGCTTACAGGCAGTTGTTCCCTGAAGTATGGTCAAAGAAAGTAGCTGAAAGAACTGAAGAACAAACTAATTTTTGTTGGTAAACATTCATCAGCTTGTGATTAATAATAACTTTTTTTTGTGTATGATTTAAAAGCCACCCTCATCTAGGATGTTATGACAGACATGTCCAGAAATGCAAATTTTGGTAGCTAGGACAGAAAAACCAAAGCCAAACATGACAAGAAGGAATATTTTAAAATATTCCTCCTGCAAGGATTAATAAATACCTTTTGAAGACTTTTTAAAAAAAGTTTGAAGAGTTCCATTTTCTGAAGTTGTTTTCTCCCAAAATTTTGTGATTAAGGTCATACACAGAATTAGGAAACAGCTTTTTATTCTTTCTTTAAATGCATATCTCTCTGTAACCTGACCTGTGGTGTTACAACAGTCTGAGCTCACTGTGAAAACATATTAAATTTCTTTCATTGTCCTTGCATAATTTTCCATTTTTATGGTCCTATTATGCTTCATAACTAGTATACTGTATTCTTCACTTGCAGAACACAGAGATAGCGAAGGACACCACAGACTCTTTAGACAGAAGCCACCTGTGAAATTTATGTATTTACATTAACAGAAAACAGAGGACTTGAGTGATGCATTTGCAGTTTTACGTACAGTATAAATCATTTACTTGTTCTGTGTTTGTGACAGTCTGCAGTTTAAGCAAATTATTTGCTGACATAAAACATAACTGGAACTGTAGGTTCAGAAGCTTTGCTGTGCTCTTTTATCTGCTCCCCTTTCCTTCCAGAGTGTGTTGATCTCCCCTGAAGAAAAACTTTGAAACGCAAAGCCATTTTTTTTTATAAGCTGCATGCTGCGTAATAATATGAGGACCATGTTCTAATTGAGCAAAAATGAATTCACGTTAAAACCAAGAGTTTTCAGAGTTCTTCCAGCAACAGCTAGATTTTTTTTTTCAGCTGTGTGCACAGGGTGATTTCCTAGTGCCTACTTCACACTCTTCCTTTCCGCAGCTAGGTCTCCTTCCTGCCTAAGTATCATGCTGTTTCCTACATGGGCAGTTTTTAGAAAAAGCTGTAAAAGGCACCTTTTAATTTAGGGCTTTCTGGTAAACTGCATGATTAATTCCAAAGCCAGTAGCAGAATGGTCTGATTAGAGCTGTCTTGGCACTCTGCCTTATGCGGATTATCAATTATTTCACTACATGTAATGTTGTTTTGGCTCCTGCTGGAGCCAGTCTTGATGTAACAGAGAAACTCTAGCCTTCAGAGAGTGGGAAGGGACACTCCAACATGACTGCCTTCTGCAAGTTCTTATCTCCTGGAGAAGAGCGGTCATTCAGGGCTGCTGCCAGAGGGGGAGATGCCTCCCTCCCCTCCTTGCTCAGTGCTGATCTTACAGGTAGGCAGGAGGAGGTGAAGGTCCTGGGGCAATGGATAGGTCTTCTCCTTTCACTTGCAACTTTGGGCCTGGGAAAGAGCAGAGGCAAATTATTCTGAGCATCACTGCCTGCGTGGTGGCCAGATTTAACATCTAGGAGTGAGATTACAGAATTACAAAATAGGATTTGATCAAATCCGGAATGATTCACTGCCCAGAAATAAGTGGAGGGATGACTCAGAAGCTTGCCTGCTCAGTGGGAATTTATATCCAATGGTCAGTATACTTGGCTCCAGGGTCAGGACATTTCTGGAATATGTATGTCTCTAGGAACAGCTGCCAAGGCCTGTTCAGTGTGACTTTACGAATCCCTGTCCTCCTGCTTCTTTCTACCCTGGCTCCTGGTGTTGCATCACCTCCTTCCATCCCGGAATGATGGAAGAAAACTCCAGACAACCCTAAAAGCCTCCAATACCCCTTAGCAACTGACACATGCGAGAGGTAGATAAAGCTGTAATGCCTGTGGCAGTTATTGTGCTTCTTAGTCCTCATTTCTGCAATGAAAGTTCAGGAAATAAGTCTCTTTTCAGTATTTCCCCTTCTCTCTCCTTCCTCTTCTGCCTGATATTGCAGCCTACAAATGTTTTCTGGCAGAATTAGGGAAGTGTCAGCATCAGAAATGCATTCAGGCAGCTTCACTTCTGGTGCTGGTGAGGACAAATGTCTGGCTTGCAGGAAAATGAGGGTGCTGCCACGTCTGCACCCTTGCCACTAGTTCTTCACTGCCTCTGCCATCCATTGCGCTTCAGCCTCCCTCTGGTTGCATCCAGCAGCAGTGACACTTTTCCACCTCTGTCTCTGTCTTGTAGCTTCCTGTACTATACCTCACACATCAGCTTATAGGCTCTAACTTTGACGTGGACCCTGCTTTGAGTGGCATATGGACCTGGTGGGCCCCAGTGGTCCCCTGCAACCTAAATTGTTCCCTGGTTGTTTGACTGTGGCTTCCTTCACTCATGTCTGGACAGGCAAGTGGAATTAGTCCAGTCTGGGAACGATTCTGAGGAAAACTGCATGGCTTCCTACTGACAATTATTTAAGTTTGAAAACTGATCATACTGGATCCAGTATGAAGTCCGTTGTGTCCCCAGATACCGTAATGGAGGGCACCTGGCAAATTAGATTTCCATGTTTTAATGGGATGCTACTTTCAGGGGGCTGTGCCAAACCATGAGGTTGTTTCATTGCACACTTGACTGGAGGACTGAACAGCTAGATCTATTTGAAAGGTAACCTTAACTATAGACTTTGTGCTGTAAATAGAGGTGCCAAATGTGTATCTCTTCACCTACATGTCAGAACTGGAATATAGTTGCCCAAATACAGGATGTGGGCAACAGGTTTGAAAATCTGACTTAAAATGTCTATTCCAAAAAAGAAAGGCATCTACAAATAATCTGTCCCATGTTTAAAACAAATCTTGAAGACATACACGCACTCAACTAAAAGTTGCTCAGCTTTGTCCCACAGGTACGAGGTCTGCAGGTTTTGCAGTCAGAAGGGAAAGGAGGTCCCTGGGTGAAGGAGGTAGAGGAAGAACCTAACCTCCCAGGAAAGTGTTCAATGGATGATTTTCTTTGTTAATGCTTCTATGTCTTCTATAAAAGTAAGAATCATCATAGAAAAAGTCATTTTGTCAGGCAGCCTAGCATCCCATCTCTAACAGTGTTTATAGTGCAGCTATGTTGAGTCTGGGTCCCACCAGGGTGGCAAATAATGTCTTACTGCTCCCTTTGCCCCCTTCTATCTGTATCCATTGTGTGTCTTGTCTACGTAGATTAATTCAGATTATAAATGCTTTCTGACAGGTGCTGCCTTGTTCCATGTTTATGAGGTACTTATAGTGATTAGGTGAATATTTGCTGAATCACTGTTTTTTAACCTAATTTGATGACAAAATAGAGTGCAGAACTGCACTTGTGCCATCGACGTACGCATCTGGGAATAGTAGTCCTTCTGAAACTTGCCTTCAGCCAGCCAGGGAGCAGCTGTCCTACTTTAAGTGGCAGAGGAGGAAGCAGGAGAGCATTGTGAATTTTAAGGGAGCAGAAACCTCTTTGGTGGGTGGAAAAAGACCCATCTTCTGGGCCTCTCTTGGTGAAAATACACTGACTGTGGCTGCTTTGTAGTATTTACGCATCATGAGAACAAGCTATTCTTGTGGCATTTTTTGCTTGGCCATCTGGTAGGAAAAACAAGGGATGAGAAGGAAGAAAAGGAAATGTCAAGAGTACTCTGAGTGTCTGGTCATGTGTGTGTATGTACGCACATCAGGTAGGAAGAGGGAGAGAAATAGTAAGAGAGGAAAAAATAAGGGTATGAAAAGTGGGAGGGAAGTGAGCTGAGGAAAAAAACCCTAAAAGGAAGCAGATTGCATCCCTTGCATCCCTGTAAAAGACAGAAGCAAAGAACCTGCCAGGGAAGGATACAGAAGGAAAACAAACGGGGGGTGGTGGTGCAGGGAAGATTAGACATTGTTGGGTTACTTCCATCAGTTTTGTCAGAAATTGAATTAAGCCCTTTACAAGCCATTTGTGTTGTCATCTGACTTTAGTGGTACACATATTACTGAACTACCACAAAGAATCTTTGTGGTAAAGTGTCTCTTTGAAGTCCTCAGGAGTCTGAGCTGAGGGAGAAACATGAATTTTGTTTTTCTGCTTACAGATTTATCTAGGGGTTTTGATTATTTTCATAATAATATTTTCATAAATAATGTATCTATGACTTCCTTTATTATTATGACTATTAAGTCTTTCTGAGATGGCAACCGAAAAGAAACTCTGTTAACCTTTTTATAGCTACTACTGTCTTCTGCCTTCTGTCCCATTTCACTATGGAGAAGGTTTTTTAACTATGGACTGACATCTCACAACCTGTCTTTGGATGACAGTGTTTCAGACCATCGCAGTATTCAGCGCTGACGTCAGAGCTGCTGGGACTGCACTGGGTGAGTTGTGGCTTTTTTGAGGCTTTGTGCTTGCGTACTCCTGCCTCTGCCCTGCCTCCCCACGGAGCCAACCAGGTGCGTGCCATGCATACATATAGCTCCTTCAAAGTGTGTGCCACGCAAAGTGTGTGCCATGCTCCTCTGATCATACCAGTATTACATCTGCTCTGCGTACTTCAGGGACTAAAATGCGTTCAAGGGAGGACAGCCTTCCCTGGAGCAGAGCTGGATGAGATGGGTGGCTGTGCAGCTCAGGACTACACTGGGACCACCAGGAGAAGAAATGCTGGGGTCTGCTTGTTCTGTTTATTCACTGTACCTGCCATGACCTACTGTTGGGGTGGAGCTGCTCAACTGATGAAATGCATCTGTTTTTAACTAGGGAAGCTGCACAGCAGGAAGCTGATCCAAAATCAAGAATACCTGTCAGCAGAGAAACCATCAACTGGGCATGGAAATGGAGTCACAGAGAGGATGTAGGAATTTCCAGCAATATTTGAAGGAGTCTTACTGAGACTGTGGGGACCTGCATATCCCTGAGACTCATCAGTATCCTCTCATCCTCTACTCACCAGTAGATGGGATTATCGGTTTCACCTACAGTCTTGCATTTGCTTTTTCTTATCCATTCTATTTCTCATTTTAATACTTTGATTATTTTCTTTGTCATCTGTGTAATTTTAATTAAATAAATTGGCTTTTAATTTTGACTCAGTGCCTTGGGACCAATCCATTTCTTTCTTGTTGTCATTTCTGCCCATGGCATACAGCTCTGGCTGACGTATGTAGTCTGTCTAAATATCAGAGGTTTTTAAAAATAGGAGCAAACGAGGAAAATGTCAGGAGAAAACCACCACAGTCTAGCTGTGATTTACATGGAAAAACATTTGTAATCTCAAAGCTGATTGCCAAGGTAAGTTCAAATGCTAAACTCAGACAGAAGTCCCTGTTGCTGATAAAAAGTGGACACTGTTCTTTGAACAGAGTCACCCACACATAAAAAAGTGGTTTTATCTTGGGGGCAGGTGACTGCAGTGCAGCTCTCAAAACCTGGATCGTTACCACAGTACTTCCACTGAGCGGCGAGGTGACACATTTCTTGCTTCAGTGGCGGAGCAGGTATTACAAAATCTAATGTGTATAATACAAATCTTACCCACATTTCATGTTAATCAAACAATTGAAATCTGTTCTGTTTGCCACTCTCCTCTTGCACCCTGCTTGTAAAATGGGCATAAAGTTATAAATTCCTTTTACAAAAGCTCTTACGTGAGAGCTAGAAGCTTACTCTCCTCATTCAGGTTAACCTACTGATTAAACAGGTAGCTGCAAAGCCCAAGCCAAAAGTCTCATAAGAATCTCATTGAAAATCAGTGTCTCCACCACCCAAAATACTGTGGGGAAAAAGTCTATTTCCAGTCATGTCAGTCAGAAATCACTTAGCATTACTGATTAAGAATTATTACTGTCAAGAATGATTCATTAGCAGCACCTCTGAAAAGGGGGTAGTTTTCTTATGGAAATAAGTAGGCCCGTTACATTTTAGATTATAATATAATCTATAATAATAATATAATCTATATATAGATTATAATCCAGCATGTGGTAAATGAAACGTATGGATGGGGGGACTAGTGACATTCACAGCAAGGAAGAAAATGTAATTAAGAAGCAAGCAAAGCTGAGTCAGGCATGTATGTGCCAACCAGGCAGGAGCATCCAGTGGTGCCGTGAGAATGTGCAAGGACGTAAATGGTGCTTGACCTGAGCAATGCAATTACTAGTGATACACTATGCAGCTATGATGGTGCCAACAGACAAACATAAGTTGTTGAGGAATACACAACGAAACATTTCTGGAAATCATAGAAGCTCTTCTATTCATTGCTTGGCATCACATATTTGACTGCAAAACAAAACTGAGAAAGGAAAAAGTATAATAATCTTGGGCCCTGTTTAGAATTTCATCAGACTATGAAGTTATATTTCATGGTGTTAATGTGCAGATGTTGACGGTGAGATCATGAGATTACTACCAACCCAGCAAAGAAAATGAATTATCATACACTACTGAGTAGATCAGCAGCCCTGTAAATCTCAAGAAAACTTTTAGGAAAGCTAAAGTTTTGTATCAGAAGCTGATATTTGCATAAAATCACTGAACAGAATTCCCCTTACCAAAGACCAAATTTGAATTTACTGTATGGTTTATGAAAATACCATACTACACAGTAATGCCATGGCAAGTCAGACTGTAACACTGACAAAGCAAATGTTGAGAGGTGAATATCGGACTAAATGTAGTCATACTGAAGCTGAGGAAAACTCAGATCCTCTTAATCAGGAATCTTTTGGCTTCTGAGGAAATCTGGACAGCTCCAGGGAAACTAAAACTCCAAAGGAATGTCTAGATCAAAATACATGCAAGACCCAGGCATGCTGTGAGACAGATCTGACAGACCTTAGGTTTTATTGGAAATCTCTCAGGGTCTATTACGTTCTGCCCTTGAAACATTACCTGGTGGCACCGTGGCAACTCAGGAATATCTTTTTCAATAATAAACAAAACCAAACAAAATTTGTCACAAAGGTGTGAAGCAGCTAGAGCAAGAGAATAATGCATCTGAAGGAGACCTTGGAGCAACTCTTTAGCAAAACCAGCTTTGTCATTAGGGTCCTGAACTGCACAGAGAAGAATGAGTTTGGATAAAAAGGAGATGCTTGTTGCTGGCTTTCCAGCATGGAACAGTTCTGTCATTCGATCTTAGCTCTTTGCAAGGGTACAAAACCCATCACGAGCCACTGGAAAACATCATGTAGAGGCCATTGACCAAATATTGTCCAGGAAAGGCACTCCTTGTGACAGATAAACTCAAGAGGGTATATTATTCCGGTGCAGCTGAAGTGGCTCAGGAAACAGTATAACATCGTACTTGAATTTTTCCTGCTTATGGCAAGAAGCTTTAGGTTGAGCAGCATCACCGTGAGTGAATGCTAGGAAAAGAAAATTATTTATGCACTCAAACTCTCCAGTATGTAACAAAACAATGTCATAGGAATATGTTTCTGTCTCTGGTTGGAGGGTGATCTGTGCATTAATGACCAGGCAGTAAACACAGACAATTTATACCTAGGATATTAAAAAGCCTTAGGTGAACTTGGAAATAAACATACTGTTGAAGAATGAATATCCAATAAACCTTATGGGATATGTAAAGACTACAATAGTCAAGAACAGCAAAGAATATTTTACCCTTTGGAAATCCAGCCCACCTATCAGAAAGATCAGATTAGGTTTTTTTTACAGAAGAGAGGTAAGGTCAAAAATTATTTCTCCATTCTCTGGAATATGGTCTATCCCAGAGATACTAAAGCCAGGAAACAGAAGGTATATAGTAACTGAAAGGCATGTAAGGACATGTAATTCTTACACGATGCTCCAATACACTGTAGCAGAATTCAGAAAAGAACCTTTGCTGTGTTGTTATGATGCCCAGAAATGTTGAAGAATAATATTAATATTTTTCTTAAGAAACAAAAATGAAATAGGTGTTTACTTGTAATCTAGAAGAATAACTACCAATACCTGTGAAATTAAAGAGCTTTCACACAGAAATAGAGCCTATCTTTTTGCATAAAACTTAATTACACATTAAATGAAAGCCATGACCCTAATCACATACTTTCTTTTAGTTTGAAATAAGGAAACCAGCAAAGACCATTACATTTAGATTACTAGCATTGTTTTTCTCAATGCATCATTTTTTTCCCAAGGCTTCCACAAAGCCATGGAAAAGAAGAGTCAAAAGTAAAAAGAGCCAAGAGGCAGTAAGGGTTACCTATCCACAGCACTGCTACTCTGCACAGAGCAGAGATAGGCAGAAATGTGTCAGAAAATCAAGGCTCTGCTTCCTGCTAAGGCACTCTGTTATAACAAATAGCTGGTATGTACAAATAGCTAAGATAACACTTAGTAAGCAGAGATCCAGCTACAATAGAAGAGATAAGAAACAGAGACTGCTAGGCACAATGTTAACCATCAAATACCCATATAAAATAATGGCAAAGGAGGGACCTGCAATATAGGTCAGACAAGCTGGTTATAAACTCAGGATAGCAGTGAAGCTGTAACTGAAGATAACTTCAAAGTAGGGGCAGACTATAAAAAATTAAAGCCTTTTTTAATTAAAGAAGTCTCCTGAAATTGGAAAAAAAAAAAAAAATGCAAGCTCTTTCCCTTCCAGCAGCTAGAGGGGAGTGGAGTTTCAATTTTATAAATTGCTAACTAATCTGGAGCTAATGTAAACCACTAATCTCTTACTTATGCCCCAGGTCTAACACCCTCCTCATCCCTGCATTTGAAAGTGTCATTCAAAATGTTCAGGATATTGAAGTTTCACCTTTCCTGGGGAAATGAAGAAATAACTGTGGTTTTGTAGGAATATTTTAAAACTATTTTCTACTTAATAAGCTGTTTCCACAGCTAAATTAAAAAAAAAAAAGAAAAAAAGAAAAAAAGGATTTCCAAATAGAGTTAAGATGTGTCCAAAATGACACAAAATGACTGACAGCATGGTATGTCATCAGTATTGCAGTTATCCCAAATAAGAGAAAATCCCTGCATGCATACAGTTAGGCGACTGAAACAACCTTAACTCTGCCCCATAGTCCCATGGTGCAATGGCCATCTGATTATGATTAAAGCTTCTCAGTGACAGCAGCTTCAGAGCAGGATAAATTATTTTCATTTTTTGTTGTTTTATATTCAATTCTTTTACACTAACCTCTGTTACCTTTGCTGCAATGAGTAGCATTTTGAAAAGAAAGGTTTAAGATTACATGACATTTGGTGCCAAGATTACCATACCTACAAATTCATCTGCATATGACTCTTTCCATCAGTGAAGCTATCAAAGAACCTTCTTTTCAAAGAAGTTTTCAATCCCATTGCTCTTAATGGGACTGAGGGCAGAAGTTCCTTCTTGTGCTGTGATGGTCAGCACTTTGCGTTGTTTCCAACACACACAAAGTCAACAACATAATGCTGCTGGCAAGTTAAATCCCCAGTTAAGCGGCCCCTGTAGGGGTATCTAATTGGCAGGGTGAATTTGCCCATGCTCTTCTGCTATCAGCTAATCTAAATCTTTGCTTTTTGATAGTACGTTGCTGCTGTTTGCGAGCTGAATTTTGTCTACACTGTTGGAAGCCTGGAGCCCTTGGTAGGACAAGGTCCTGTTCTGTGAGGAACATAAATGGATATTTTCTTCTAGCCCAGGTAATAGGCCTCATGTTTTTGTAACAGAATTATAAGTTCAATTTTCCTTTTGAAAGTCCAGGTATAATGGCAAGGATGACCACACATTCGTCACATCTCTTGTTTCGGTTCATCACCATAAAAAGACAATGCAAATGATTACTGGTAGCCATTTCTGTAGAGGTCTTTGCCATTTCTGTGTAAGACAAGCTCTAGCTGGCTTTCTTTGCCAAGTTTCTAAACTATTCATTCTTGCTCCTTCCCATCCCCCACTTCTGAGGCTTGTTATGTTATGAATTTTCTTTCTCTTTGTCTCTCTTTCCTGGCAAGCGTTCTCTTTGCAGCTAAGTCCTTCCTTTCTGTTGCCAGGCACAATTTTTTTCCCTTAGGTTGCTAGGCAGTATTAGTATTCTTCTTATTTCACTAATGTGACTTCTGCTCACTGTCCCCTTCCAACATTACCCCACACCTTTTATTCATTACCACCTCTGCTTGCACATACATAGCTGAACAAAATTAAACAAGTGAACACTGAAAGGGGCTTAAATGAAGTCTTTGCTATAGCTAACCTTAAAAAGTCAAAATTTATAGAAAAATTCAAAATTTAAAGAATGACATTTCATATTTCTCCTGAAGAATGCCATTTAATAAAACCTGAATTTAATGTGAACAATTCTGGTGGAGTGAGGAAGGCCCTGGCTGTAATTATCTAATCCATTGTCATGCCTAATAAACATAGCATAAAGGCCCACTGAGGTTAAGCTATACTTCACTATGTTTGTTTAAAACCTGACCAAAGAGTCCCTCTGGGATCTAATTTATTAAACCCACTTCAGCAAACAGTAGCATGAATAAGAAATCAATTCCTCTTCCTCCATCAGGAAAGGAGGGGCTAAATGACTGATGTTTTATATCAGATGATTCAAGTAATACATTGCAGACATGCTGTCCCAGATGACAGTATGGAAATTACCTTCCTAACAGCTGTGAAATATGCGATTTCTTTTTGTCTTTGAAATTTGCTCCAACTTTTTCTTCCACTGATGCTGCAGCACTGAAGATAGTGCTTTCCCACCTAAATTGCTTCTGTCACATAATTTCAGCATTGGCTTGTGTTCAAAGTAACACAGAGCAGCATGGAACAAATGGGTCATTATCACAGCTAATAAACTCAAGAGATTCACCTCAGACTCCCCTGCACCAAATTTGGTCTTCCTTTATGGGGAGCTCCTCAAGTTGCCTTTCCAGAGTCAGCTTTCTTCTCTTTCTTATCTAAAGCTCCTTTCATGTGAGTTTCTTTCTGAGTTCTCCTCTTCTGTTTCAACAGGCCTGAAGACCAACCCTTGCTTGCCAGACTTTGACTTTTCTCCATTCATGACAAAGACCCAGGCTAAGAGAAGCTCTGACAGTGGTGTGTGCCTGTTCCTCCTCTCCAGCCTGCCCTCCATGCAGAGCAGACCTTGCTCTTCATCATCTCTACAGAAGGAAAAAGCTTCCTTTGGCTATAGCTGGCCTTTATGATTGCTCCCTTCATCTGTGGGAGGATCTAAGAGGCAGAATAAAATAATAAACAAAGGTGATATAATAATACCATATTAAAAAACATAGGAATCCAATAATCCATCTGGTTCAGCCTTACATAACAATGCCAGGATACACCTTTTATCACTCCTCTAAACTATTGCACCACAATTTTCTCCCCTGTATAGCCTTTGCTGAGGTTTCATTCAAACCTGAATGGTGGATCCATCTCTCTCCCTTTTCCATATCTTTTATGGAGGTCATATTTTGTTAGCTGCAATAGAATCACTGTTAATATATGTTGCTATAAGAGGAAAATAAGGCTGACTTCCTGGTCTTTGTTGGACAGTATTCTTTTCACCTCTTTTACAGAGAATGTTGCCAGAAAGTCTCAGTTCCTCTCACATACCAGCTCCATAAAACAAACAAAAAAAAATGTTTCTGGATATTCCTTAAACAGGTTTTATATGAAAATACTAGTGTAAATTCTCAGTCAATATAGATCAAAGTAGTCTTACTGACAGCAGTGCAGATTTATGGCAGCTGAAACTTATGAAAACCTTAAAAATCGAATTGCATGGTCTCTTCTTGTACCACTAAATCCCACCTCTAGCAATTGCAGTTTGCTTTGCCAAATAACCTATTTTATAAACTGATCATGCTCTTTGGTTTTGATATGTGAATATTGTTTGCTTTGTGATGATAGAGCAAGTATTTTCTTTCTTGGTTCTTTTTTTTTTTTGGCAGAACATGTCTAAAAAAAAGGCACTGTTGTGCTGAATATGGAAGTATTTCATGGTCAAAGCAGAAGGAACAGAGAATGTAAAGAGTGGAAAATTTCTCTGTCTAAATAATCTAGGGTCTGTTCTCTGAAACTTGATTTGGCTGGAGAAGGCTGACAATAAGGCAAACTTAAAAGTGAAATACAAAGGAAGCCCCATGCTAAAATCTTTTCTGTACTCTGCACACTGCCCTATTAATATGGCCTCAATGTCTGACACTGTCTGAACTCTCTTTCTAAAGCGCATACAAGAACTGCACGTGTATCTTAGTCTTATCACTTCCATGACCTCCATTACAAGCTTGGTTTAGTAATCTCTGTGTCAGGAAATACTATCAAGTTCCTTGTTCAGGTCTTGTAAAATACATTTTCTCTTACAGACCACTCAAGGGCCAAAAGCGCAGTAGCCTCCTTCCTTATGGAACTGCCTTTGGTTAGGCGCTGGCCTCAGGTTTATCCTTATCTCAATTCACAAATGTGGATCCAAATATCATGTATGTTTTCAGAATTCAGGTTTTTTTTCTGTGTGATGTTAGTGAGGGCCTTTTTCTTAGTTTGTCAGTACTTGACCATGTTTGACTAGTCTCCATCACCTAGGGTTAAAGATTCTTCTCTGTGTATGAACCTATCCATTCCACTAAACTTGCCAATTCAAGCTTGAGATTTTGTTGAATTGCAACTGCTGCTTTCTTCAGCTGATGAATGGAAATTATCTGGGGAAACAAACCAAACCAAGCCAAAACAGAACAACCTTTTTTTAGAGTAGCAAATCTGTACCTGAAATCCCTGCAAGAGAAGCCTTGGAAATATATGGATCAGACTGTATGTAGTGTACATAATGATTTTAGATTTACTGCAGCTGGGAGGATATGAACATTTGATATAGATATGTGGAGTTTGCAGTAGACACCAATAGACATTCTTTGATTTTAAGTATCTTTGTGGGCTGGTGTGTGATGATATGTCTTTTTGCCCCTTTCTGTATTTCATACAGCACTACAGGGGTGCTTTTCCAGTAATACTTACTTTCCAAAGAACAGTAGCTGGAAGAAATCATGCAGAGTAACTCCCCACATGACAGTGGCTCCTATTCAGTTCCTGAAGGTGAAGCAGAATCCTCTGATCTGTCAGACCATGTCTCCTGTATCCCACAGTGGAGCTGTTCCCCCAGGGAAATAAATTCAATTTTTTGTTGTAAAGGCAAAGTTAAGCCAACATCTCTAAAGGTGAAACAAAGGATCCTTAGGGTCATATGAGCATAAACATATAGCACACTCAGAAGAGGTAGAAATAGTTCAGTGATTCTGGAAGAGTTACTTGTATAGTAAAAACCTCAGTTTGATGGTTAGTTTTGGGGCCTTCTAGCTCCCATTGTCTGGTGCTGCATCTGAGTGACTAAAATGCTGCTGTCAGCAGGGCTCACTTGCTGAGCTGGATTAGCACAAGGTTAGGTCACCTTCAGAGCTGAGCTGACTCATGTTCAGTTAGTTGTGGTATCTTTAGACTTTGTTTGCTTGAGCTTACAGGTCCAGAGCTAACAAGGGCAGAGAAAGCTGTAGCCTGCTTTGACCTGCCAGCATAGATACACCAGCATATCTATAGATGACAGATGTGCAGTCTCCCATATGGATTGTTTTGGGGACACAAAGAAAACAAGCTGAAAAGCTTTTACCCATATAAAGCAAAAGCAAAAGCTCCAGCCTTGTCCTTCATTTCCTTCACTGTACTTTCTTCTTCCTTCTTGTCCTTCATTTCCTAATGTCATGTAACCTCAGTGTCGTGCTGGACTTGATTAGTCCTGAACTTTAGTTCAGCTGATGCCAGGTGATGAACCTCGTCAAGAGCTAGAAAGAGCAGGCAGCATTAAGAGAACATAATTTCTCTTTTTTATCTGATGCTTAGAACTAGAATACAGACTGACAGAGACAAAGAAATGGTTTCAGACTGGTACAGTACTGCCTTGTCACTGTGTTTGCACAGTGCACATGTCGCCCAATAGCTAGGGCAGCATGAAGAGAAGGTTAACTGAGAAATGTTGAGTGCCTGCCTCCTCCATAGGAGTTTGTTGTTCTTTTCATCTCCGGAAGGCCTCTTGTGAAATAGTACATCTGTGCGTGGTTTTACCAGTGGGGCACAGGTCCTTCCAAGAACAGGTATGCTCATAAAAGAACAACCTGTTTAATGACAAAGAGAAAAGCAATTAACCCTACTGGGAGCAGGTTGTATTGGCCCAAGCTCTAGGCCAGTAGAAATGGAGTAACTGGGTCAGTCTCCAAAAACTGATTGCAAGGTAGATCTTCACCCTCCCACCCCACATGTCTATGCCAGCCATTATGTATGATTTTACATGCATTTTTCAATGTAATCCACTGACCTGTGGCACCATCCTCCCCTGTTTCTGCTTTGTTATTTTCCAGACAGTGAACTTACAGCCCCTATATGTGATATGATTATAAATGCCCTATCTTCCCAGTTTGTCTGTTTGTGCAAAACTAACCTTGGCTCCTCCTGTGTGCAACTGACCTGAAGCATCAGGCCTTGACAGCTCCTCATCAACAGGAGGATTTAAGGTTATGGTTGATTGGGTATTTTTCACTAATCTGAGTTGCAGACTTTAACAGACTTTTCGCAAGCACATTTCTTCCCCCATTCCATTTTTTCCAAAACAGAATTTAAAAAGCTAAGATCTTCAGAGAAGTAAATGTGGGTCGACAACCAGACCATAAGTCATGACAATATTCTTATGGGGCACGACATTGTTTGCACAGCTCTTATCTTTTCCACTTGACGGAGGTTGTGTGGTTGTAGCCCTGTGCCACCTGGATTGTTGCCAGCTGCAACAATGGAAATAGCATACCCATAGCTACACTATAGGATTCTGGCAGCATACCCCAGAGTCTTCTAACAATGAAAAAGCCACATCCAAAGGGGAAAGGAAAAACTGACTGTCCGTTATGGTGGCACCAGGAAGATTTGCTAAAATAGTTTTAGCTTTGAGATTTGACCTCAAACTAATCCTGTGACTTTGAGTAGTGTTTGCTTTGAGGGTAGACGTAGGAAAGGATGCAGCACTTTAGGTTTAGGAATCTGAGTCCATTTTGGCAATTCTGGGCACAACTGAAGTGCCAGAATGAATGGGGAGAAACAAGGTGTGTTTGCATGACCTTTTGCAGGGCCATACAGAGATACTGGCTCTGTTAGGAAGAAAAAGAAGCAACCACCTGTGTTAGCTGTTTTCACCAGAGCTATCTCATCTAGCATTGCTCTGAAGTGTCTGCATGGCTTCCAGAAAGAGGTAATTCATGGATGGCCTGCAGAGCGCAGAACTGCTTTTGGCACCTGTAGGAAATTCCAAGGTGGAGGATTGACTCTCTGAAAGGCCTGAGGACAGGTTTATGCCATGCAATAACATAATGTGCAAAGCTCCCTGACCTAATACTGATGAGAGCTGTCACGCCCTGACAGCATAGTGCAAGAATAACGAAGAAAGAGAGGTGTGGGTCTCAGAAGCAATATGGCTATTTCACTGTGGTGCCACTTCTGGACTAATAAATGCCATCTTTCAGCTGCCTCCAAGTTGCAAACAAGGCAAACCAAGCAGCAGCTGCACACTCTGCCCTGACAAGATTATTGTATCCTCACAGTCCAGCGCTGAGGTGATGATTTTGCTGGAAAGGGAGAACACACCCTGCCTCTGTCAGCTTTTGCTGACCGTAGTAATAAATAATGTGACCCATTTCATTTCTGAAAATCAAACTCGACCCAGTGTGAGTTTACCTGCTTTTGAAAATTATGGAGGTTACAGCAAAAGCCTCTTCCAAGAGGAGTTATTGAAAAGAAACAGGCCTCAGGAAGTTTTGAATTAGCTTTACATCCAGCACAGCTAAACCACTCTGAAAACAAAATATGTTGATAATCATTTGCATTCTGTTAATCTCTGTGGCTAAGATGCCTCCATTTCAAAACCTGATGTGTTAGAAACCAGATCCAGTGGAGCTTCCTTTACAAGGCCAAGTCTTGACGTGTGTGGCTGTGAGATCAGACCAAAGTCTGAAGGATGGTGGCTGCTGACGAGAAGAGGCACCCGCTGAGTCCCAGGGCAGGGGACTCAGTGGAGAACAGTACTGCCACCGAGTAGAGTTAAAATGACTGGCCACAGTCCAGTCCTTCATTTAAAATACACGATAGTCCCTTGAGCCAGAGGCTTTAAAGATAATGTGGAAACTGGAAAGAGGTTCATTTTCCACTGAAATACATACTTGTAGTTAAACTAACTATTAAATGAAAATAGAAACCTGTTTGTGGACCTAGTCTCTTTGGCGTCTGTTCATCTGAGTCTCATTTCTGCAAGGGTTTTCACGGAAGTGGAACTCACCATACAATCCTGTGATAGCACAGGAATTTATCATTGCTCCAGTGGTTTCTGTTATTTCACTTGAAATGCAGGAATAGATTACATGTGGACCTAAGCATGGGCTTATGTAAGGGAGAAAGGGTCCTTTCCTTAGGCTATATCCGTGTACACATGTTTAGCCATAAAGTATTCCAAGGAGACAGGCACTTCCTTTGCTGGTAATGACACTTGCTTTCCAAAATGAGGTTTTAGGTTATCTACACTTGGCTGGTAGCACTGCCTAGATGTGGAATGAAGCAAAGCATGGAAGAAATGAATGGCTTTAAAAATTAAGGACTTAACACCTCATTTGAGAAGAATTTAGGATGCGACTGAGAGAAGTCGAAAATTTTGTCTTCCCTGCTTTCTAGCAGTGGTTGTCTCAGCTACAGGTAGGATGGGAGAAATGGTAAGCAGCATATTCAGAGAGTTTATATTTTTTTCTTCAGCTACTGTTGAGTCAGGTGCTATGATGCCAGGCATATTTACATCTGCTAGACCAAAACGACTTCATGAACAGTAGTCTTTTTGGACAAGTGTCTCAAATGGACCTTGGCAACAAATACTCACGCAAACGCAGCTGTCATAGCTTCCCTCAAACCTTTCTGAAATCTAAAGACACAACATCAGTCACAATCAACTTATTTCTTCACAGTGCTGGCACACATAGGATCAGAAGCATTTCTTTGCTATTCTGAGCCATCCCCAACACATTCCTATCCAGTCAAATTGTATTCGTGAGCCAATGGGAGAATTTAGAGTACTCAGGCTGCCTTGCATTAGTCATAATTGCACCAAGAACTTTGGTAGAAGCAACTTTTGCTAAAAGAGCTAATGAAGTGCATCATTGTACAAAAAGCCCTCCCACTGAACAGAAGGGGACTTTAAAACACCTCCAAAGTGAGAGGCAAACAGCTGTAAGCCAAAGCACCTGCAATGCAGGTTTATATAGTGTATTTCTGAGCAGCTTCTAGAGGCTGGAATGCAAAGAAACCATCTTCTAGAAGAATAATACCATGCTGATACTCTTCCTAGAATGAAGCTGTTAGTGCATTTCATAACAGAGTAGCAAAAGTGCTGCTCCCACAATCTGATGTCTTCTGGGATGAATTAAAGCTATTGCACTCATATTAAATAAGGGACAAGTTGCAGTATGTGTTGAAACAGCTTCACTCATTAAAGATATTAGTCTAAATTTACAGCTCTCATAAGGAACTACAACTCAGCTGGGCTCAACAGTCTTGCACTCTTTTACATCAGCAGTGAAATTCAGCCAATGTTTCTCTGAGATATTTTTGTACTCTGTACCCAAGCACTCATTTGGTTTCCTGGACCAAGGTCATTCTCCTAGATAAATAAAGTGCCACCAAGCTACCAGTTTAGCTGTTTAGATAACTTTTGGCCAAAGGAAAATACTTTCAGTTCAATTGATTTTTCATAAAAATCATTTTTCAATGGAAAAATCTGCAAGGTCAGGGTTTTTTTCCTTTCAATGGGAAGAAACTGCATCTGAATATGTGGAAAATTTTATTGTGTGTGACACAATGGTTCCTGTTTTCATTATGAACAAAAAGTCCCACCCTGAATGCACTAAGTGTGTGAAGGCAAAACAGGTCCATAGATATAATGTCAGAATTTTGCATTGATGCACCCAGCTTAGTTTAAATTTCTGTATCATTGCTACGATGTCGCAGAGTAGCTGGGGTGCCAATACCCATGTAATCACTCAGGGTCTCTGGTAGGCTGGGCAGCTTGTGAAGATGCTCAGAAGACTATGGCAATGCAGTGAATGGTGCCTGGGTACAGCTGGTGTGGGTCTGTCTCTGTGCTGCCGTCAGACCTCCTACTGCAGTGGCATAACCTAAATTCTGGCTGTGGACTCACACAGCTCTGGCCAGCAACGTTTTTAAATGGGAGTCTGAGCTACTAAAAGTTTCCTAAATTTTCTGATTGCTTTTTACTTCATGTACCAGTATGACAATGATTGTTTTATTTTGTTCTTGCATGTTGTCATTCAGCACTTAAACTTGCTTTGTAAAGTACTTCTTTACAGTCCTTTTTCCTTTCCTCTACTACCCCCACATTTTGTGTTTCTGTTCTGCATTTGTAGATTCATTTTCAACTGACAACTTAAAACAGAGTGTCTTCTTTTCCACCAGGTCTAATATTGAAACTAAATCAGGAAGAAGGAAGGATGAACTGCTATTGTGAGAAAAAGGAAGGATACATTCCTGTTGTGCAGAAAAAGTTATGTCTACCAGCAGTAGTAAAAAGTAGCTACAGAAATGGCAAACAACTCAAAAGTTAGTCTTTTTGTCATGCTTGTAGTATCTCACTGTTTTCCTCAATCTTCCTGCTGCCATCTCCCAGATAGACAGCTGGGGGATAAGAACCCATTCCCCTCCTCCAATACCCATAATTTGCAGTCTCTCAGGGTAGTATCAAGGGGCTGCAGGTGAGTTAAGGGTTGAGGATGCTCTGTGTGTGTATGTATGTGTGCATGTTTGTGTGGCAAACCCACCACAAAACCTAAACTGGAAACAGTTCTTAATAGCAGCTTCGGTGTACAAATATCAGCTATAGCAACTTCAGAACCTCAGGAGTTGGAAATATCATCTCCAGAGGCAGACCACTGCCTTCAAGATGCTGATGTGAGCCTCGTGTGACTCCCAGCCTATGGATACATTAGGCAGGAGCTCTGGGAGCAGGGGCAGGTAGGGCTGAGAGGACCAGCAAGGCCCAAGTCACAGTCCTCCTGCAGGGACCACCCCTGTCCAGGTGGCCCCCCTTGACCTCTTGCCTGAGCTTGGGCAGCTGGTCTCGGTGTGCATTGTGGAGGAAAGCACAATGTAAATGACATGCATGACTTCCCTGTAGGACTGGCAGAATGAGCAAAAACTTGTTTTCACTATTCTGTTTGCACAATCTGTTCACTGAGCAAGTGCCCTCCCAGGAGTCCTGCAGGTGGAAATTGTCCTCTTCTGCAGTATCCCACGCCTAGCCCACATGGCTGGCAAAAACTCATAAGAAAACTTGTGATGGAGTTGAGAGTCTATGTGTAGCAAAACCCTGTAAATGCTACAGCTTTAACACATAGCCTTTACAACTCACCACAGAACTGTGTGTCAGCATCAAAGATTTTACTTTCCACAGTTTTGAACTTCACATTGAAAAATTTTCCACATTAGTGTTCTCATTTCACAAAGTTTCTGAAAAATGTAGCTCGTTTAATCCAAATATGCAATGTGGATGCATTTATATGAACATAGAGCTGTTTATTCAAACCCACTTCATTTTGCACAGATTGTCACATTGATTTTTTGTGATTTACTAGTGCCTCAAACTCAATATCAATAGCACCACTGTAAAAATCTGCAGATAGCCTGAAACTATATGTCTAACACTGGCAATTTAACTTCCAACTTCACCAGCCATTTCACTGCAGACCATTTCAGCAGAAGTGTTCACTTACTCCCACTGTTTGAAACTTTGCTGGCATTTCATGTGGTATAAATATCTGCTGAGGGACCAGAGAGGGGCAAGTAGTTCATATGCGTGCTTCTGAAGTGATAAAAAGAGAGTCCATCTCCTCACACCTAGTCACAGTTGTTGCTAACATGGTGTATCATTAAGAAAGGGGAAATGAGGGCACATTTTGCACCATTTTGCTGGTATTTTCTGCACTGTTCTGTAAAAAGAAGCCTGTAGAAAATTGACTCCATACTGCCCAAATAAACCAATTACTTCATTGATGACCAATGTGTGTGTGTTTATACTAGTTCCTACTCTGACACATGTATTTGTTTTTTAATTTTTTTCTAGTTCTTGGTACTTTACCTAAAATACCTGTTTACCTGATGAATCTCTCATGCAACTTAGGAATGGGGAGAAGAGAAGAAAGAGACCTCAGCAGCAAAGGAGGCAGTTAGTGATGCGGGCATGGAAGGGTTGATCGCTATGGTAGCTGGCCATCAGTGGTCCTATGGGGGCAAAAAAGCTGCCTTTTACCAAAGGAAAAAATGCTGGTCAAAGTTTCCAAATTAATATTTTGCTGTTTTCCCTGAGAGCCACTGTGGGATCTTTCACTTTCAGCTCAGCAGCCAAGAGATACCAGTCTCAATTTTCAGTCTTTTCTGGAGCAGGTTTAGATGTCTGGAGCATCACTGAGGTGCTCCTAGGATCTCCATGGGAAATGGGGTGCTGCTTCAGAATGCAGGTGTTCAACAAACTCTTGGGACAAGCCAATCCCATTTTGCTAGTAAAAAGAGCATTTTTGTTCTCAGGCAGCTGTGGTGAGCTGTGAGACAAAACGTATCACTGGAAAAGCATGATTTCAAATCTGTGATTCAATTAATTTCTTTTGTACAGCAGCTTCCTGCAGGTTATACCCACGTAATGTACTAAACAACACAGCAGTTTGATATTAAAAGGATGACATCCTTCAAGTGCTGTTGCATGGTATAAGCACAGGACCCCAGGAATGTGCTCTGATCAATATACCTACACAGATCACTTGTGGCTTTAGGATCAAATTTAGCAGCGGAAATGAGAAACAAAACTATCAGATAAAGGGAAACACAAAGCAAGATGTGAACAGTTCATGCTTTCTAACATTGTATCCATATAATTTCTTTTGTTAAAATGACCCATTCAGTAATTTGCAACCTAACAAATACTTTATATCCATATGGAGTATAATAATATTATAGCCTTAGAGTTCATCCCTCTGCATTCTCAAACTCATCTGAGATACTAGTAGGGATTCTAACTGGAGGTTTTTGCTCTCCATACCTTTTCTGCAGCCAGTTATGCACTGAGATCCACTCAATGTCTGTTCTACCTGTACGGCCCCACTCTCCTGTGGTTTTGGCTTCAGTCTACTTACAATGAACTACATTTATCTACAGTCTACGCTGTTTATGGATTCGTTCCTGAGGTTTGCTGAAATGAGCTACAGTGGGGCTTTGTAAAGGCAGATTAAACTAGTGCATAGATTCCTGGCCAAGAAGTCAGACACTTTGAGTTGGATTTTTCTTTCTAGTTGCTCACATCTCATGTCACACATGGCAGCTGACTTACTGCAAGCTCCCACCTGCCATTAGTACTCACCTATGAAATAATGGACACTACATAGACCCCTACCTTTGGGATTTTTACATGATTATAGAGGAGGTTGTTGGCATCAGAGTGTGCTTAATAGCTGTCCCCTTTGAAAGACCAAGCCACTGAGGGATGGACGTGGTCTCTTCACAATTCTCTGTTTTTGAGGAGGAAAACACAAGCAATGTACTTTAAGCCCTCTCTCCAAAAACCAAGAGCAACAACAACAAAAAACTAATGAAGTGATGAACTGGATGACCTAACAGGGCAAAGAAGCATGGAAAAAGCAAAACTATTAGGATGCCTGATTTTAGCAGATCATTTTGAATAGCTCTAGCCTCACTAAGTGTAAGCCCAAACCCCTTAGAAATGTCATGCCATTGCTTGTCTATTTTTTCTTTTCTACCTCTTTATTCTGGATTGTTTTCCAGCTGAGATATTCTGGTTTTCATAGCTCTCTCTGAAGTCTCTGTAGGTAATGTAGTAGACATCCTAGAGCTATTCTCTGCATACTTCTGCTTATATTTCTTTATAGCTAAAAAGCTATCATTTTCTGCTCACCAACTCATTGGTGTTTGAAAACTTCCCAGAAAAAAAAAAAGTGCAAAAATAACTGCAACTATTGTTACACAAAATGAAAACTGACCCCAGCATGAGTGGCAGGTTAACAGGTCCCAAATTATTTATACATTTTAACAACCTTACATGCCAGAAATCTAATAAACAGGTGGCAGAAGACAGCTGCCAGGAAATTGCATTTTAGAAACTGAATGCATAAAAGCAGTCTGCAGACAATAAAAAGGAAAGCAGCAGTTTTAGACTAAGCACAGCTGGAAGACGAATTCACTCCCTGCTTGCTGTTTGTTTTCACAAATGCTGTGTTTCTCTTTCTGCTGTTACAATGTCCAGAGGCCCAAACCAAAATGAGGACTACACATTGTTCTGTGTAAGCAAGGAATAGGTAAGCATGATAACAAGTTGACCAACAGTAAAATAATTTTGAATACCTACGAGGGGACTCCATATGTGCAACTGTTTGTATGGTATTTGAAGAAGTCACTTATCAAGTCTGCTTATTTGTGGACAAGAATTTTGAAATTCTGGGATAAAGCACTCCCACAGCTTTTTCACTAAATATTTAAAATAAAAAAATGTAGTGCAGTGAGGAGGAAATATTCCCATTGCATAAGCTGAGGTTCACACTTTAACCAGCTGCTTTTGTGGGTTCCAGGTACATCCACTAAGGAGATACAGATTCCTACAATACAAAACCTAATTTAAGTGCTCTGAATACCTCTGGAAGAGTCTATTTTTCTCCATCAACTTCCAGAAGGAATCCTAGAAGACTAGTTAGCAAGTCTTAGAGCAGAAATGTGAATATTATCTTCTGCTTTGGATTTTAACTTTTAAGAAGAACCATTACATTGACATGAGGTGTTCATCTTAACTCTTTCCCTCACTTTTTGCCTGTCTTGCCTGAATCACAGACATATTGAGGCCAAGACTGTCTGTTATGCTGTTTGCATGACATTTAGCAGAATGCCCTCCATTACAGCTCAGCTTTTGCTTCTTACTGAGAAAGTAGAAAACTGAGAACTGTATGAGAATTGAGGATTTTCGTGTACAGCAACATAGGAAATGCAAGGAAAACCCTTTGCCCTGGTGTGATCCAAAATAGCTGCTTCCATCCAAAACAGCTGTAAGAGATTGTTGCTGCCGAAAATATTAAGGCACAGGACTCTTTAATGAAATGCAAAGCAAAGATAAAAAGACCATCACAATGCTACTTTAACAAAGTGAATGTGTGCAGAGCCAGCTCTGCTCTCTAAGTAGAGCACTGGGACTGGTTAGCTGAAGAACCTGTTGAAAGTCAGTGGTTCAGTGATTAGGACATAAGACCTCACAGGTAAGGAGACAGGCAGAATAGTTATAGGGAAGGAAATTGGCTGGGGTGCGGCAACCAGAGCAGCAGTTGTGCAACTAGGCAGTACATACAAATGCCATGTACGCAAGATTTCTCCTAGACAGGATCAAATTTGTTGCTGTATAAAAGCCATTCTGCAATGCTAAATCCTGGGAAATACTATTCCTTATGGCTGTGGTGCTCCCTGGGTCTTACTGACCTTGTGTCAGGATCCATCTCTCTTTTCCGAAGGACCACAGGCTCTAAGTGCTCAGTTTGCTGGATCCCGCCTGCTGCTGTCTCCCTTTCCCTTCCTCACCTCCCCAGCCCTCCTCAGAAAGATGTTGTCCTTGATGTTCTGACATGGTTAACGTCTTCCCTCTTGTCCTGCTTCCCCAGTGTGCCTGGTAGTCTTCCAACTATTCTATATGTTCATGATGTGTCTGTCCTTCATCACATTTTCTGGCTTGCTTCATCACTCTCCAACTGGTTTAATATCTTGCTTATCAGAGGTTGTCACTAAAAGATTTTTCTGATAAGGGGGAAAAAAAGCCCTAACCACTCTAATGCCTTTGAATCCAGTACTCTGGATTTAACAGAATTGGCCCACCTATGGATTTTAGTTTCTTTTATACTATTGCTTTCATCTGAAATACTGCTACCTTCTTTAAGAAAGGGTCTTACACTGGGATTGTATAGTACCATCACCCACAATTTCACACTTTGCACCTGTGAACAGCACTGTTTTTATCTTTTTGTCTGTCCATATAGCCATCTGGAGAGATATTTTATAACCAGAGAGTCCTTTGGCATATTTAAATAAGCATTTGGGAGTACTTGGGAAGAAATAAATTGATTTGTGTGGAAACAAAAAGGTGAAGCCACTGGTGCAGCCTGAATCCTTAAGCTGTGTACACTTATTTTATTTAACTAAATCACAAAATGTCTAGAATGTTTTAAGTACTCTTGCAAAGAAATAAGCATAATGTAACATACTTATTAACCAAGAAGTTGGGAGGCAGAAAACCTGCTATCAGTAGAAAAGATGATATTGGAGACAATTTTTCAAGCAACAGGGCAGATGGACAAATATTTTAGTGCCCAATTCTGTTAAGCTGCTTGAACCAAGGAGACCTAGTGCTGAAGTAATTACGCAAGACTTATGTATGGGGAAACCAGAAAAGAGAAGTTAAAAGGAGAGGGCCAGAGCTGAAAGAGAAAGTAGCTTTAAAATCCATATCCGTAGCAAATATTTTACCACTACCAAAGATTTGCACAACTAGATTCAGAAAAAGCTGGAAACATCTTGGAAAAACCTTGGCTAACATCAAGTCCTCTTTCTTGAGGACATGCAGATTATCCTGACAGAGCTAAAATACATGCCTGCCCAGGAGCTGATAGAGAAAAGATAACAGCCAGTGGGTAGCTATTGATTTAAAGAAATGCAATAACAGTTTGTTCAGAGAGCAGATGAGGTGCGGAAATGGTATTTGACATCAGTTCAATGTTTGACTTCACTTGTCTTTGCTTTTTTTTAGGATTGCCTGTGCTGGCTCTATCATGGCATACTTGCAAAAGGAAATTCAATAAGCATGACCATTATTAGTGGATACTTGTCCCTCCCTTATGAGAAAACAGACTCTTGTTTAATTGCAGCCCACGTTTTTATGATAAAAGTCTGAAAAAGGACATCAGCCATTTTCAGTTACTTACTAATGTGACTAACGTTACGCAGACACTTCTGTAGTGTTTTGCCCGGTTTCATTCAAATACGTTTTTAAGCATTTAAATGAGCTTCCAGTATTTCTACTGAAATACTCTTCCACAGTCTAATTACATGAATATATTTATTAATAACTTGTATTTTCAGTTCCTTTTTAAAAATATCTAAAAAACCCCACGCAAACAAGGATGACTTCATTATAAACAAACTTGGTTCAAATACAACTCACATAATTCTATACAATTTCCTTGTTTTCTCAGCCAGTCTGTTCTTTCATGTATAGATATATTGGCATTAAATTTGAATTACTGTGTTTGAAAATAATTGGGTAGTGGATTTACAGGAGTTTGTATTGGGATGTATCTTTTTTCGTTGCACCAATCTGATACAAATGTGATTTGCTGCCATATTTAACAAGATTAAGTGATTTTTGTTCAGTTTCTGTCCCTCAGTTCTTTCTGTGCAATTTAGAAGTTAGAATTTGAAGGAAAAACAGCTGACAACAAGAGAACAACGCTAGCACATTTATGCCTGTTTTCCAGCAGCAGTAACAGGGAGAATATGAACATAGTGATAATAAGCTCATAAAGGTAGTGTCACCATGGTAAATTGTCAGAGTAACTCCTCAATAGGGCATGGGACTAAATTTAGAAGACTACACTGCTAGTGAGTCATTGATCATTGCACAAGTAGCATGGTCTTCTGCTGCAAATATATATACTGTCTTTTGAGTACATGGGTATGCATTTTGGCTGGGATCTATTTATACTGTTGTGCAAATTATATTTTACATTGTCACAGGTGGGACGGAGTATACAACAACCCACAATGGATCTGGATATTGGGGTTTACATAAGAACCAATGATATTGAAGCTTTTACCCTGCATGGTTTCCTCACAAACTTGTTCTCTCCCTCCCCACCAGTGCTATGTTCCCCAGTTCTCAATGTCCCTCCCCACAGGGAGGTGGCTGCTGGCCAGGGAAGGACAGACAGAAAGACCTGCTGAGTGATGTGGAACTGCTCACAGGTACCAGTCTCAAGTGTTAGCAGCCAAGGTCTCTGGTCGTCCCCCAGCGCTTGTCTCCATGCAGGTCTCTGATCTCCAGGGTCTTCTCCCACCTCCAGGATCTTTTCTCCAGTTGGGTTCTTCACTACCTTCTTTCTGCTCCCTCCAGCCCACAGATTTCCTAATTTAAATAGTCAATATGCAGAAGCAAATGCATAATCAGCTCCTAACTGGCGGTTCTGTTTCACATCTTTTTATTAATTGGAATAATCAGGATGTGCCACAGTTATTTAGACCCAATGTTATCAAAATTTAGAGCCAGTCCATACCAGTTGCAGCTAGCAGGCAGCAGGCTCGTGCTTGCTTATGAGTTCAAAAGTTCAGTTTCAGATAGTCACCCACTCACCCACAGGCATGCAATTATCTGCTGCCTGTCAGTGTTCACAATCTAAGTTATCTTCACCTACTACATTTATCTGAAAAAAAAAAAAAAGCTAAATCTTGATGGAAAAATAGCTGGTTTTTTTCTGCAAATAAAGAATCTCAGCAACTGGTGCATCTATGACAGCGATAACTATTAGAATGGCTGTTGCTTTAGGGTGATATCATGTAATAAGGCATGCACTAGAGTTACTTGATTACTGTTACAGTGCACTGACTCTGAAGTAGAAAACAAGGTAGGTTTTTTTTCAACCACGCTATAAGCTGTCCTGAAAGTAATTTCAGATTTTTGCTTTTCAGTTTACATAAAATCAATAGTAATTTCAGTTAACATTTAGAAGTTGTCATTTCCTCTGGAATTTGTCTTATTAGAGCACAGGTCAGACTTCTCAAATAATAGATTTGCAGTGTATGAGACCATGGCTGGCTTATCTGCTCTTTGGAAAAGGACCTGTATAGCGCATTGGCTCTCTAAAAAAGCCAAAACAACGGAGTTAATGTCCGAGTGGGGAAGAACTGGAAAGGGCTATGCTTTCTATTGGAACTCTTTTTTTTTTTTATACCCTTCCTGTAGGTGATCCAGAGGAAAAAGAGGGAAAGAGGCCATGCTACTCCCTGAAAATGCACAGAGTAGGCAGGCACAATGGCAGGGTAGTTATCATCAGAGAGATCACTGCCTAAGTTGCATGTTAAATGCATGAAGAAAGTTCACATATATTTCATACATGGCCAGCAAAGAGTTCATATTTGACCAGTATATTCTCACTATTCCATTGTACTTTACCTTTGGCTGTCAAAACTGTTGCGAAAACAAATGTGCTTTGACAACAGATATTTTTTCAGAAATTCCTGCCCTAAGTCACTTTTTCAGTAGCTGGCTATATAAAATGATAACAGGAGACTAGAAGAGCTAGATTCTGCTCTTAGTTCTGCAAACATAAATCTAGAATGGCTCTACAGAGGTTTGTGGGGTTATTTCTGATTTGTTGTAGTGTGGCTGTGAGACAAATTGTCCCAAGAAATATAGCTGTCTAATATTTTCTTCTGTGTACTGCTTTATTACTTTGGACACAGAGAAGTAGACAGCCTCCTGTTACAGGGTGATTCAGTAGCTCCCCAAAACACTGTGATACCATTATAACCACACAGACAGCCAGATGCATCAAGCTGACAGCTAACAGACTCTTCTTTCAATTTCTTGGTGATAGTTGCCACCCAGTGACTTACATCTGGAAATGAACGTACAGAAAAGTACTTTGTGATAGCCCAACATTTGGATGATATCTTCTTTCAGAAGATCCAATGCCACTATGTTTTGTAGCAGAAGTTTGAAATTTGTCAGGAGAGTAGTCTGTGTTCAAAATGTCTGTTATTCCAACAGAACCAATTTTAATTTGTCATTACCTTGAAAAAGAAGGGAAATAAAAATAATTGGAGGTTGCCGTGCACATCACAGACTTAAGGGAGCTTTGCAGATAAACATTACAAAAAAAAGTCCAACCACAGCGGAGGTCCAGTACAATGAGTGTTTGCTGCAGACTGTTTCAGCAAAGACCTCGAGAACTGAAATCATGATCCCAAACAAAGAAGCCAGCATCCAGTATGTTAGTACTGCTGTGAATCATTGTCTACAGATTGGCATGGGAAGAAGAAAGACCAGGAATGAAAACAGGTCTTTGAGGTTCCCTTGCCCTAGTATTGTAAAAATCTACAGGACTCAAATCCTGTAAGAACAAGAATTTGGCTTAGAAAAGTTGGGTAATAGCATTAAAGACTGTAGGGGTATGCGTTTCAGTTTGGTCAGAAAAATGAAAGTTGGACCAGGCAGCTGGGATAGGTGAGGGCATGGTATGTGCTGAGGGGAAGATCCTAGGTGAAACCAGGGTGGGTGAAACAGTAGGGAAAATGACACTGAGAACCAAGCTGGGGAGTCCTCACGCTGACATTACAACTGTAAAAATGCTGTTTTAGCATAGTGAATGTTTTCAGGTTCTGACTTCTGCTTGTGTAACCTTAGATCCATTCCCCTCTGACCTATTTTGAGATGTAACTGCAACTAAACTTGTTGTCATACTATTCTACATCCGTACACTGTGTATAGTTTATTACTGAGGTTTAATACAGTTCCCTTGTAAAATTACTGGTTGATTAGCATTGATATCAGCATTGCTAATGCAGTAGTGAAAATCAAAACAGTCTCACTGACATATGGGACTTGACTGTTAGGCCTACTGGGTCTCACTCAGGCAAGCTCACTGAAGCTAAAAAAATTTTCTGATTAACAAGCACACACTCGGGACAGGATCTCTGTATGCTCTTTCACAATGTCTTGTTTGATGCCCTGATTTTACCAGCACTTCAGAACACATACTTGGGAAATACTGTTTGCTCTGTGCTCCCAGGAGCCTGACATAAAAGTGTCTTGCTCACTGCACACAATTTAACATATATGGAAATTTTCACTGAAATGGAGAAAAATGGTTGATTTAGGATTCTCTTAAGAAGAATGCATGCAGCCATGTACTGAAACAGGTCAGGTTGAAATATTGTCTATAAATTTCGTATTTTAAAAAACAAAAGCAGCCAAGAAATGTGTAATTGCAAGTCCATGTGAAAAAAGGAAAGGTTCAAAAGAGAAGGAAAAGTTGTTTGCCCCAAAACCATAGTTCCATGGAACGTTTCCTCTTTGGGTAGATACCTTCCTGCATGAATGGGTCAAAGTTCGTAGGAAGAGGTAATGTCTTTTAAAACTGGAAAAACAGACAGACTTTCAGGTGTATAAGCTTTACATATGAAATAGAAACAGAAAACTTTAAATCTAACACAAACTGCGAGCAATTATTCTGAACAAAACTATAAACTTGAAACTTAATAGAAGAATGTGATGAAGTAGTGGTAGCCTATGGGGGAAGAGAAGATGTTGTTTTATCGCTTGTTAAAAATGGTGGTATTAGTGATGGAATGTGAGAAAAATAGTTTGTATTTCTATCAAAGTGATGATTTCTAATATTGAGTAGAGTTAGTAATTTTAGTTCTCAAAACTGTCTTTTGGAGTCACTTTGTAAACAGGAGAGATGCCTCACCTGATTATGAGAACAGGGAGGTTAGTACTGGAGAAGGTGTATGGAGAAAAATATCTTCCTTCTGGATAAACGGGTATTTTGATCCTGTTAAAAAACATAAAATACATCCATCTCTAGCAGGCCTGCCTTCCTCACACACTTCAGATGCAAGGACTGGAGCGGTACTTCCCACATTGCTTTTCTTCCTTTCCTTTTCTTTAAGGCCTAGAGTCAGAGAGGAACCAAATGTTGGGTAGGGCCATGACCAGTTGTCCTTCAGAATATAAGCCACCCCAAAAGACAGCACTGTCTTGAAACTCTGCTTCCATAAACTGCTTGTACCACAACTGTGTGGGTCCATGAAGGTAAGTAGTTGATAGAGCAGAAGCTGTACCTCATGCTCACTTTTTTCAAAACTGCACTGAATTACCAGTTCTGCTGGCCAACCTAACATTAAATTATTCTGACAAATACAATAAGACTTTTTTTTCAAGGATAAGCTAAGCAAACATAAGATGATATAGCACAAGAAAATGTTCAAGAAACATATTGTTGAGTACTGCTTAAAATTCAGGGTCTTGTTCTGCCCTCAGGTATGCTTGTGGAAATCATCATACAAATATATATTTATCTCAGGCCATAAACTGGCCTTCAGTTTAGACAGATTTATTTTTCCTACAACCTGACTCTCTACCACTTTGAACTCCTATGTTAATTCCAGATCTGCACTGCTGCTATTTGCCAGTACAGCAATGCAAGAAATTGGGAAGACAATTTATTTGTTTAGTTGAAGATTTTTTTTCTTTTCAGGAACATCATACAGGGGTATAAGGCAAGTACAGTGCCAGGTCAGCTCTTCCATACCAGTTTGGAAGTGGGAAACAGAAGAAAGAGGATGACTGGAGAGCATTTTTATGTAATAGATAGTGGCTATAACTCATTTATAAGCATATTAGGTAAATTTTCAAAGGACTTAGACCACTTGCAGTTCAAGCCCCATTTTTAGACTGAGGGGGGATCTCATCAATGCTTATAAATATCTGAAGGGTGGGTGTCAAGAGGATGGGACCAGACTCTTTTCAGTGGTGCCCAACGACAGGACAAGGGGCAATGGGCACAAGTTGGAACACAGGAAGTTCCACCTGAGTATGAGGAAAAATATCTTTACTGTGAGGGTGACAGAGCAGTGGAACAGGCTGCCCAGAGAGGTTGTGGAGTCTCCTTCCCTGGAAACATTCAAAACCTGCCTGGATGCAGTCCTGTGCACCCTGCTGTAGGTGTACCTGTTCAAGCGGGGGGGTTCGACAAGATGACCTACTGAGGTCCCTTCCAACCCCTACTGTTCTGTGATTCTGTGATTTGGTGAATATGAAATTATTTCTTTGTTTCCCCTTGTATCTGTGTGTACATTTTGGAATGATCCTAAAGCTACAAAAGGTAGTCTCCGTAGCAGCACCAGAGACCGCCTGTGTCACATTCCTCTCAACCCCTTTCTCAACCTATGCTTGCCCAAGAATGATGTTGTTGAACCAGCACTGTGGAAGGATTGCATGAAAGTCGGGAGGCAAATGGAGAATTCCTTTTTAGAAATTATGGACATTCATAAACATCAGGAATAGACAGAGGATATGTGGGAATCAATTCAGCAGGAGTTTCATTTTCATCTGTATGTAGGTGTTTTTGGACTGTAGGAGGAATACGTAATAATGGTTTTATAATCACAAGAAATTTGGCAGTAGGATGACATGCTGACAGGGCAATTTGTTTCTGGTTTTACTCAGATTATTCACAAGCGTAAGCAATATGTTTACATGCACAATGAAAATAGAAGGCACATTTTTCCCAGTTTTGGTTGAGGATAAGTAAATGCACACAATGTGCAGTGTTAATTATAGCTTGACTGTGCATCAGACTTAAAATAGCTACTATTCCTGTTTTATTAACACAATAATCATTCATATGCAGGACTTAATTTACAGAAAAGTAGCAGAACCATTCTTATAGGATATTTTATTTTTTAAAGGCATTTTTGAAAAGAGATACTACTGAAAAGATTAACATATACTGAAAAATAGGATGTGATAGGATGATTGTTCTATCATTCTTTAGCCATTTTAGCTAAAAGGTATACTTGCTAAAATACAAAAAACCTGAAACTGAGTTTTATAAAACTCAGAAAGAAGAAATTATTAGGGTTTGGCTTTTTCCTACAATAAGCAATCAAAACAGAAGTGTAGCTGATTTTGAGGGTTTTTATTAAATCAAAGAACAGAATGGGATTTTTGAAGACAATAAATCATAGAAGACCGTCAAAGATGTACAATGTGAGTAGACTTATGCCAGCTGCAACAGAGGAGGATGCATCCTGATCTTATAGGGGTTGTGTTTAATGTTGGAACAAACAGCCCTGACAACATATTGAATTCCAGAGGTGGATCTGGTCAGTTAGAGCGTGGGACCACCTCTGGAAAATTTTGAATTAAGTACTAAGCCAGTTACTGATTGACTGTCAATTTTTTGTCCATCCACATAAATGATGAAATTGTCTTGCAGGACATGACCCAAGGGTCAAAGACCAAGGTAAGATGCAGTTGACTCATTGTCAGGGAGAGAGCATGACAGAGAGTCAGAAAGGTGCGACATAGAGAAGGGAAGAAGACTGATGGGATTACCTGTGGTCTGGCTAAATGTCGGACTCACAGAAAGGGTGGCTTGAGATTCAGAAAATGTGAAATTTGTGCTGTGCTATTTGCAAAAAAACCTCCCTGTAACTGTATTTCCTCAAGGGCTAAAACTTCAGTGGTTAACAAATACCTTTTACTAAGGTTCTTTTGCTTGTCAGCCTGAACATTTGTTGAGAAACTCAGAAAAGCCAGAGCATGAGGTGGACTCTCGGGGGTTGTGTGGAAGTGAGGAATGACTTGGGTAGCAGAGAGATTGCTTCCAGAGTGTTGCTCTGCAGGAAAGGTGTTGGAGATACAGTGTATGCCAGAGTGTTTTCTAGAGATACAGGTTTTGAGACATGAAATCCAGTGGGTAGATCTACTTTCAGTGAGCCTCAGTCTAACGCTGAATGGAACTGAGAAGGGATGTTACTGTCTATATGCTCTGAATCAGCTACCCTTTTGTAATATTGTCACCCGTTTGGGCCCCAACCCAGAAAGGGTTAGTCTGGAATTTTGGCGTCTTCAGTGGGAATGATAGGCTCTTTCCATCCTAAGTAAGGCACCATTGCCAGGCTACAGACAATAACATCCATTGATGAGAAAGGATGTCACACACTCTATGTAGAATGAGAGACACTGAGAATAAAATTATGTCAAGCAGAGATCTCACCAGAATCACCGCACTTTAGAAGGCAGATAAGCCGAAGGGTGTCCTACATAGCTGAAAGAGAGGTATCGGCAAACACAGACCTTGTCTAAATCGGGTGACTGAATATCTGGGATATGCTCTGAGGATGTCTCTTTCTTTACTGACTACATAAAGATCCTAGGGTGATTTCACTCCTAAATTAGGCCCCTGAACTACCTAAATGTCTGTGGGATCAATCAGACCATCTCTATGACTTTAGGTTAACTTTGCATCTGTTTCTAGTACAGAGTTGTTGTTTACCTTATATATGTGATAATCCCTTATACAGGAGCTTGCTAAGCAAAACTTTAGAAACTTTTTTTCAGGTTTCATCTTCTCTTTGCATCTTCTGGTCAGTTCAGAAAATTTAGCGATAGTTTTCTTCAGGCTTTTTTTCACTCAGGGAAATTATACTAGCCTTTGATAAAATCAAAATATCTCTGGCAGCATCTATCAATCTCCATAGGTTTCTTAATGAAGAGATTGTTTTTGTTGTTAAAGCAGCTGGGCACAGAGTGATAGAATGATTTAGAAGACATTTCAGAGATTTCTGACTAACTGCATGAAGTGACACTGTCTTTAGCTGGCCCCTTATTTTCTCCTGATATCCTCATCTTCACCTTCTGGTGTTTGGAAATTATTTGGCATTTCTGTAACTCACTGTATGTTAATCTCACTGCCTTTCTGCTGAAGTCAATCAGGAAGATATTATGTTTCTGCAGAAGAATATAAGTAACACAATCCACCCACAAGCATTTTTTTATGCAAAGTATGTCCTTCCTTACCTAGTGACTTGACGGCTAGTAAAATATCGTAATATTTATTTATGACAAATTGAATAAGACTCAACTACAGAAGGGAACAGAGGTCAAGCAAAAGTGTATTTTAATAATAATCTCATCATTAACTGAAACTCTTGAAATTCTGAACACAATTTTACTGTATTATTTTCTTGCTTTAATTGGCAATGGTCCCTATATTTATATTTTCCCACAGGCAGAATGCTTATGATTTAGTAATTATTTTGGGGTATGTTTTTTGTACATATTGTACATTCCTCAGCATTATGTAAAGATTCAGCTTTAAAACTGTTATGGCAACCCAGTTTTTCCAAGAAGTGTGGTATCATGATATAGTATTTAATGTTCTTTTGTTTCTAACTCAGCTAGAGTCATTATTTTTAATTCGAAGTGATACGGTGACAATATTACATACTGTAATAATTCAGCTTTTCTAGGGCTAGAATAATATGATTCTTCATTTGTTATATACAATTATAATCCAAATCCATAATATTCAGTTTCAAGTAAGAGTAATTTACGGTATAGTATAATGTAGAAGCATGAGTAATGACATCCATCTTTCACGTGAATGTTTGAAGTGACACTGATTGCAGTGGCATACTGTGTCCCATAATTTTCCCTAAATAAGATGAAATGAGTTACATTTCATTGTGATTCATAAGGTTTGGGGACTCAGAGATCTAGCTTGAGCTCACATGTCAGTGCCAAGGTTGACTTGTAGTCATCATGGTGCAAAATAGTCTGCTTATGAGAGCAATTTGGTTTTTAAATGAACTCAATCTCTCCTAAATGCCTGTCTCTATTGACCATAAATAAAGCAAAGAACAGCTACGGTCCTAAGCGGGAATCTCAGCTGAGAACCTAAACTTGGAATAACTAAAACATGCAGACAACATACCTTTTTCCTTTAATGTTTTTTGCAATTGTACAAAATAAAACTTATATATTAAATGCTACTCTGAGGATATAGACAAAAATGTATTTCTAGTAAAAACCCAAGGCTTATCAGAGGAAACATTAAGAGTATGAAAAGCATATAAAAAACTTCAAATAAACCTAGACTAAAATGGAGACTGTACTTGCCATCCACTTCTGAATGTGTAGATCAAAGAATGGAAAGACACTTTTTAAGTATGATCTGTCTTCCATAGCTTAATTCAGGAACAATCTCTATTCAGAGCCATGAGTGGATTGGATTCTACTACATTAAAGACCTTCTAGGGCATTTTTTTCATGAAGCAACAAGAAAGTTGGATCTTCATAAAGCCCAGATGGGACTAATTCATAAGATGTTTTTGACAAAGGGGTCCAGGCTTTCAGCAAGGTTTGATAAAGATGGGAATTTCCTTAATTTTCTGTTTAATGAAGATTTTCCATGAATAACACATTTACTACCATTGTTCCTAACTCTTCCAACTTCCTTTGCTTGTCCTTTTCCAGAAAATTGTTTTCTAGACCCCTTGAAAGGAGGAGGATATACTGTAGGCAGCAGTGTACAAAGCACAATCTCACCAGCTGCTTTCTTTAAATGTATTGGTTTTGTGCTATCCTTTATGTGACAGAGCTATCCCCAGGCTTTGGAAAATCATGTTCAGTTCATTTACCTCACTGGAAAGGACAGCACCCTGGCCACCACACAGGCTACTTCAAGATGATGGTGAATTTGAGGGTGTCAGTCCCCACCTTGCCTGTCAAGGCAGAAAAAGTAAATCAGTATTTACTGTTCTAGAGTAGAAAAAGGCTTACAAGAGTATATGTGATTCCAAGGTCTGTTGGAGCTTATTTGTAAGGGGACCACTAGAGTCTTGTGCTCCTTTCAGGAGGGATTAATCTATTGTACTCAATTGAGCATATAATGGAGTTACTTTACCGCTCAACATGTTGATATGTGCAATTTCCATTTGGAGATATCCATCTGACCTCAGGCATTGCTCAGGGATCCTATGGCTATGTCTATTCTTATCAAACCCTAGCCTTGATGTAGTGTTGCACTGATTTTCATAGAATCATAGGATCATAGAATGGTTTGGATTTGAAGGGACCTTAAAGATCATCTAGTCCCAACCCCCCTGCCATGGGCAGGGACACCTTCCACTAAATCAGGTTTCTCAAAGCCAGGTCCAACCTGGCCTTGAACATTTTCAGGGAAGGGACGTCCACAAATTCTCTGGGTAACCAGAGAAGTTTCTCTCATTTGTTTTGCTTGGGACTAGCCCCTCTTGGACTGATCTAGCTTGAGGAGTCCAAAATTGAGTGAATGAGCTAACCAACATCCGGGACAGGCAGTGATCCAGTGCTGAAGTTTGATCCTTGGCCCTCTTTAATTAAGTAGGGTAAATGCACTCTATGAGCCTAACCTCAAAATCTGGGTTCTACTGGAGGTATATCACTGCTTTCACATGTTAAACCTCACTGAAGTCAATAGGACACCTATATGCAGCACATCTTACAGCCATGATTCAGACATTTTGTAAGTCAGCATCAATCAGATTGAATACTGTTAGGAGACAGGCAACAGGAAGATCATTACCAGAGCAATGAGAAAAGGTGAAAAAAATCCTGGAAAGGAGAATTATTAGAAATCTGCCCTCTGTAATACTAAAATTCAAAGTAAAACTACTCAATGGGATAAGTTATTTGAGAGGAGTTGCCTGGATAAAAATAGATTCCTCACTGATAGATCATTAAGACACCGAAAAAAGAGACACTATTGAAAAAGTGCCTGCAAACTAGCTTTGTTTGGCATCTGAGTTGTCGGAGCCCTGATGCTACCAGCAGCTTCCTGTCTGCCGCTCCTGGAAATGCTTTAGATAGTGCAAGCAATAAACACTACCCAGTGGCAAACTCCAGAGTAATGTTTTATATTGATTACATTCTAACAGCAGGGAGAAGCTTGATGTGGACTTTCAGAAGTTGAATGTGTGAGCTGAATACCCTTTTCTAATAACAAACAAGGTACCAAATCTAGGACACTACATCACCCTGTCAGATGAAGGGGGTTTAAAATTACATTCACACTCCTCCTAAGCCAGTGACAGTGGTGGGGCTCTGAAAAGCCTGACATTATTCCTGATTCTCCTTCAAGTCAAATTAATTCCATTAAAGTCAACTCCAAATCAGATCAATGGGATTTGTATTTGAAATTTCATATGTTTGCCAGATGGTACAACTGATTCAAATTAATTTTTTTTGTGGGGTGGAGCCAAATAATTTTCATATGTATATTTTAGATTATGTATTTTGCATAGTTATTTTTAAAAATCACAATAAAAGCCAAGCAAGCCAAGGTGAATTTATAACAGGCTTGACAAGGATATAATAAAGTGAATTGAATTCTGGTTGACATGTGGTTTGGTGATTGATTAAATCTCCCAGTAGCTGTGGGTATTGTCACAAGGGGCAATGTTCTTGCTCCACAGACAATAGAAACATTCACAGGGAATTCATAGTGTTATGATTATTTGTATGAATGCAAACTTCAAGTTTCAGTAACTAATAGTGCTTATTGCTTCTAAGAATTAATGTGCCTAAACTTGATATTGAGGCTAGTGACTGAATATTTATATGTGTTCAGTAGGAGATTTCCCTTGGTTTTTGTTTTTGCTGATATCAGACATTCCCTTATATTGCATTTAGTAATGGTAATGGTATCTCAGCTGCACTATTATGTGGAAATCTTCTAGCAGGCCTTTTTGTGAAGGTTTTATTTTTGTTTGGTTTGTTTTTTTTTAAGTTTCTGGTGTTCTTTTCATGGGTGCTCTTTTATAGCTTTTTCCCTGCTCTGGACACAGTGTGCCTGGTGCTTTTCCATTTAATAGTTCTAGTTGCAATTCTTCTGCCAAATCTGTTAGAAGGAAAGGGGCTGGGTTTAATTTTCCTTCTGAAGGAATCATCTGGAGCCCTGGCAACACCCTTGGAAACTAAGTGATGGGGGAGGCTGCAGTCGGAATACCCTTGATGGATGAGTTCCAGGGCTGGGCTGCCCTTACGAGCTATTCTTACTAACAAGCATCAAGTGCAGGAAACTAAGAAAATATTTGAAAAGAAAGAATAATCCATGGAAAAACACTATAATAATACTTCATAAGAACTAAGGAGTACTCACTTTAGTCCTCATTTAGTGCTGCATTGCTAACAAAATTGTGTATTAAGTCAGATGCTCTCCTCCTCCACTTCTTCTCACTGAGGGCTGTTGAAACCCAGTGATTCAGCAGCTCCATCATCTGGTTGTATGAAGGCTGGGGAAGCTACTTGAACTGAGTACGTCTGATGCCAAAGGCAGAGGCTATCAGCTTCCTGTTGCTTTGTGTAACCACAGCTCAAGCAATTTTCACTCTGCCCTCCACCTCGGCACGTGTGCTTACTTTGAAGCATCGTCTAGACCCTTTCAGCTTGTGTGCCACTTCTGCAATTTCAGCACCTATAACACAATCAAATTGCCTCCCCAGAATACATATTCTTTAGGAATGATTCAAGGGCATTCAGAACCCTTAACTGAGTCCCTGACACTAGGTACAACCATGTCCTCAGCAGGAGCTTTCACAGACTTATCCGCTCACCCCATTCAGCAATTCCTTACTGCGTTTCTTCGTCAGGCTAGGTGATTCATATCTCCTAATCACATATGTATCCTGTCCTTTCATATTCTGGCATTACTTGAATACTTTATTTTTCTCTAACCCAAAATTTAACAGCATTTTAACCCAACTAAAATTCAAATAATCTCAGTAAGTAACTTCAGTGAGCTATTCTCCTTGCTGATTCTCCTCTACACTCATCTGATGTTGCCAAGAAACACCAGTCTGGAGGCTTTTGATACTATATATGAATAAGTATTTTTTTTAATAGATTCTATTCTCTCACTTCTATTGCTACTGTTGAAAAAGTTCTTTATTTTGTGAATTTCAATTACCACCATAGCTCTTAACTAAACAAGTTTGTTCTCTATATACAACTGTGTTTGCGCACGATGGTTCAGAAATGTTGTGAAATGAGTGAAAATAATTTTTTCATAGCTTTAGAGTCAGAAGTGGTAGACTGCCTTTTCCTCAAGCTTTCTCAAAATATTAATTTCTGGGAAAAAAGCAGGGTAACAAATGAAACTTTCAAAATCCTGCAAATGATCAAAACAAGAGGCATCTCACTGGGGCTCTTTGATATTCTTAATTATAAGAATCGCTATCATCTCATATTATAAAATATATCATCTCTAAAAAGAGATCTGAAAGCTAATGACTTAAAAGCAAGTTAACACAAATCTAAAGCTTGCCAAAGACAGAATTAGTTTCTTTTTTCTATGAGTTCCTGATGAGAATACATAGCCTATGGGGAAATTGAGGTGTCCATGGCTTTATGCTAGGGTTAAATGAATTTTTTTTATTATACCTAGTTCAGTGAAGAATACATTTTTGGTTGCTCAGAATCAATGGGGGTAAAAATTGCAAACTATATATACTGTTTATTTTGAGCAGAAAAGGAGAGGATCCCAGCATATGCACTGCCATTAAGATCCCCTCCACACACACCATTGTCCAGGTGGAGTTTGAAATGCTCACCCAAGTTGGGGGATACCCTTGGTTCAACCCCCCTGACATTTTGGTTGGTGAGAACCTAAACCTCCCACTGCTTACGTGGCTTTATAAACCATGATACTGTAGGCCAAGGCTTCCTGCCAGTTTTTATTCAAGGGAAGGGAGTTTAATAGGTGTTGGGGTCAACCTGCGGCTCTATAGTAAAATCCACATCCTTTGCTGGGCCTCTTTGACTCCATGCTACACATCTTCTCACTCCCCAGATCCTAGGGCAGCATCTCAAGCTAGCTGTTCCTTTCTGTGCTGCTCCTGAGTGCAAATTTACCCTAGTCCATGCAACGCATCCCTCAAACACTGCTTCAGATCCCTGAACTGAGGATGCCAAAACCAGTCATCCTAGGCTTCTTTTACAATCAGCAGAGAGATACATGCCTAAGTCTGACTCTTCTTATCCTCAAGTAAAGGTGTATAATAGGTGCAAGTAACGAAATGCCCATCCCATTCTCTCACCTGTCTCAGACCTTTACTGTAGGACAGGAAGAACCACACTCGGATTAAGCTTATGTCTCTACAGTGAGTAAAAAAAAAGGACTGAGGTGACTATCTCCAATATAGACACTTTCATTGTAAATATATACACAAATATGGACATGAGCCACTCCACACTGTGAAGCCTCAGATCCAAGGGTAGACTGCTGGCCTAATTTTATTAGCAGTATTGGACATAGCTGGACTGACTGGCAGCCAAGGATCTTCAAGTGCCCAGACACTCACTCCAGTCCTAGTGCAGGCAGATGAGATACAACAGCCTTGACTGTCTATTGTTCTGTTAAGGACAGATGCAACTGAAATGTCTTCTTCAGGATACCATACAGAGACTTTTTTAGGTTAGAAATAGCAGTCCTTGGGAATCCTTGCATTTGGGACTCTCTGGCATGTGATGAGTTTTGTTCAGACCTTTCCAGTGATGTTCCACACAGTATAAGGTAATAAAAACACAGAATCACAGAATGGTAGGGGTTGGAAGGGACCTCAGTAGGTCATCTTGTCCAACCACCCTGCTTGAGCAGGTACACCTACAGCAGGGTGCACGGGACTGCATCCAGGCAGGTTTTGAATGTTTCCAGGGAAGGAGACTCCACAACCTCTCTGGGCAGCCTGTTCCACTGCTTTGTCACCCTCACAGTAATGAAGTTTTTCCTCATACTCAGGTGGAACTTCCTGTGTTCCAACTTGTGCCCATTGCCCCTTGTCCTGTCGTTGGGCACCACTGAAAAGAGTCTGGTCCCATCCCCTTGACATCCACCCTTCAGATATTTATAAGCATGGATGAGATCCCCCCTAAGTCTTCTCTTCTCCGGGCTGAGCAAACCCAGGTCACTCAGCCTTTCCTCATAAAGGAGATGCTCCAGTCCCCTGATCATCTTTGTAGCTCTCTGCTGGACTTGCTCAAGCAGTTCCCTGTCCTTCTTAAACTGGGGGGCCCAGAACTGGACACAGTACTCTAGATGGGGTCTCACTAGGGCCTAGTAGAGTAAAATGATTAATGAGACATTGACTGAATGGCACAACAGTGGACAACCACCTGGAAATCAAGCCTATCCCTGTCTCCAGCAAATATTTAATTAACACGCAATCTGTGAAAGTTGTTAATAATCTTCTTTTCCCTCAACACAGAGTGCTGAACCAGACCCTGTTTTGGGACCATTACTTGCCATGAAGGTAAAGAATTTGGGGCAAGAGTCTCACCTGGGAGTCAAGATAATGCTTAGAGGGGAGGTGACGTCAGTATGAAGTTCAAAGCAAATGGAAAAAAGGCTCAGATGGGATCTCAGTTCTAGAAGTAATGGTATAGGAGAAAAAAAATCTCAAAAAATCTTTAAATAAGCAAAAAGAAAGAATTACTGATTTGGAATTAAAATGGCTTTGCCACTTACCTTTATTATAGCAAAGGCCAAGAATTCTCATTATTCTGTTTCTTTTGGAGCCAAGGGCAGCAGAATCAAAATGTTCTTTTCAATGTAGTCTTCAGGGGGCAATTGAAATATAAATGCATTTTTTATTAGAAGTTTGAATTTTAATTTAACTTTATTTTAAGATACTTGTACTTTCTAAGAAGTAGTCATTTTCTAGGAAAAGGGCTTAGTAAAGTCACTGAGGTTTATGCTTTTAAATTATTTTTATGGACTTCAATGGAGAAAGTCTTTTTATTCTTTGCCCCTAATATATAGTAATAAAAAAATCACTCTTCTTGTATTTTCTAATTCTCATTTGTTGTGAACTACTGAGACAGTGTCAGTTCTGATTATGGACAATTACAGAGCTGGCATAGATGTTCAAGGATAGTTCAACAGTGGCTTGAGCAAAATATAAGAAGAGAAGTACTGTTATAGGTACATAGCAAGTCCTCAGCTGAGAGCTGGTACAAAACACTCAGATGCCCCCTGCAATCACTGGAGACACTTTTGCATCACACAGTGCTCCTACATGATTCATTTTTGTAGGCTATATTTTGCCTTCACTGGAGAAGATATGAAAATCCTAGAGGACTGAATAAAAATCCCATTCCTATTTTCCAAACTAGTTAACTAGAACGTTAACTGCCTAAAAATTTGGGTGCCCTGCGTAGTCAAGGAAGCACTTAAACAGTTCAGTCAACAGATATTGGCTGACACTTCAGACAGGATGGATCACTTGTTCACTGCAGGTGCCTACTGCCCTTGAGTACCTGGGCAGGGAGGGCCGAGGCACTCAGCTCAGCAGAGATGACTGAAGTTAAGCAGGGTGAAATCCACCCTTAGTCTCAGTACAACCATGTTTTCCAACCTGCAGAAGCAGTCTACTTATTTGTTGTTTCATATCAGGCATATCAAGGATTTGTTTTTACTTCATGTTTCTTCATTTTGGGAAATCATGTTGGCATCTGTTACTCTCTCCACATCCAGTTATTTAAAAAAAAATTAGCAAACAAGCCCTTCAGCTTTCCTTGGTTTATCTGACAAGGGGCAGAATACCTCTAATGGATCAACTTTCCTCATCCACTTTATTTAGCATCACACTGGCACAGGACATTGCCATTCTCTGTTTCTAAGTCTGAAGTTCCTCATCACCTAAATAAAATGAAGAATAAGGTATTTTTCCTTTCCATCTTAGAAAGTTTAAATTAAACTATGCCTCTGGCTTTCTCACAGGCAAGGTTCATTTAAGACAGCAGATAAGGTCCAGTGTTTGAAGACCATTAATTATAGTTGGGTGATGCAAGTTCAGATGATAAAACTTGGCTGCAGTAGGCTAATTTTACAAAAGGCCTTATCCTGTCATGCTCTTGGGGGAAAAAAAAAGGAACAGTGAGTTTTTCCCTTCTAGAGAATTCAGACAATCCTAGATATCTGGTAATAAATGTCACACTCAAAATCTTGTAATGAGAGAACACGTCATGTAACTAAGGATGGTATATCTCTAATTTACTGTAAGGGATACATGCTGTTACATTACAAAACCACAGTCAACTCAGAATTGCCTAACCTGCAGGCAAGGCTCACAGGGGAACCCTTCCATTCATGCAATAAGTGATACCAGATGATTTCCTCAGAGCAGAGGTACTCGGGATAGAGTTTTCTTGCAACAACAAGTATTTCAAGCAAAACCTTCAATGAGCATCAGTATTGTTGACCCTTTATGTCTAGTGTTATGTCTAAATTAAGTTCAGTTTTTAAATTAAACTATGCTCAGGATGAAGGATGAGTTCAACCCTTTGTTAGCAGAGCACTCTCATGGCAGAGGCACATAGTTGTGGGGAAATAAGGGGTGATACCATTCTGCTATACTAACATAACTTAGTTTAAAACTAAACTCAAAGCACAAATCCCTGGGAAAACAGGGGCCACCAGCTTTCCATCAGTGGCTACACTACCTGGCCTCCTGTTTTCACAAAACCCAAATAGCATGGGATGAAAGTAGTGATGCACATACCAACAGACAGATGTATGCACATACCTAAACCATGGCTGCCTAATCTTTGCATAATTGAGAAACCATGCTAAAAAACCAACAGCACTTACTAGCTAGTGTAAGGTATGACCGTGCCACAGATTAAAAGAAAAAAATTAAAAACTGTCAAAAAAATCAAAAAACAGAGGAAAACAATTCAGAATTTCTCTGGACAGAAAAACGGGCTGAAAGAATCAGATGCATATTTATGGTAAATTATCCTCTTGCCTTTGATCAAAGTTCACTTTATTAGCAAGTTTGAAATTACAAGAATTACCTGATTCCTGTTTAGATGAGCATCTTTTTTTCAGAATAAGACTTGCAATTATGTCCAATTCCTCTGTGTACTGTAACAGAACATGGACAAGAGTATACATTCACAACTACAAGGAGACAAAACTTCCCTCTTTTGGGTTTTTCTCTTTCATTTGCAATTTTTGGCCAAATAACTCACGCTGTATAAATTCTTTGCCAATGTAATGCTGTATAACCTTGTCCATGGATTTTTGCCTACAGATGTTCCCTCTGTATAATAGAGTGTCAGTTATGATAAACTTCAAGGTGTTTCTTTCACTTGAGAACACTGTAAGCCACTCCATTTCCCTTTGTGGTGCTCTGCTGAGCAACATTTTAGTGCAACCCTGTTTAAAAAATGCATGCAAATATTGTAGAAATAAACAGAGATTTGGGAATGAACAAAAAAATTATTAAAAGCACTGAAAACCTCTGTGTGAAAGCAATCTGAAGAGTGTCATTAAAGAAGCAATCCATAAGATCTCATAGAAAAAATAAATTGTACCAAAAGTGTTGCAATTATTGTCTCCTGATATATAAAGGACTAGGGAATTCCAGCAGAGTTGGAGAGCGAGACATTTACAACTGATTTTTTTTTCACAGAACAATCAATATGAGAAATTAATCTTCTCTGCCTCCCTCTGATATAATGGGGTTAGTGCATTTTAGAAAAGGATAAAATACACACACAGATAATAAAAAATGAAATGTCAGTGTGAAAAGCCTGAGTTATGTGCCCTAGTGCATAGAGTCAACACTGGGTATCAATTTAAAAATTAGCCAGGGGAAGGCTGCTGTATAACTGGCTGCTTAGAGGATTCAGGAATAGAGTGGAATTTATAATACTTTGCTGCCAATCTGACCTAGCATAGCAATTGTTATGCATGAAGTCAAACGTTGTAGCCCAAAGAGAGACACACTGGGGACAAAGAATCAGAGGTATACCTGAATTGATGGTACTTCATTCAAAGATGGAGGCAAGGCCTTAGCAAGACTTATTTTTGCACACATTTTGCAAAACCTGGACCTTGCACATCCTGATCTTCCTGTAGAGGCCCAAACCTCTTTTGAAAGGCTTGTTAGACTCTGCAGGGTTTCCTCTGATTCACACTGGTACAAGCAAAATGCAAAAAACAGACCAAGGGCTGTCATCAGATGGTTTTTACACAAATGGCTCTGGCAGTTCTCAGGGGTTACCTCAGGTTCCCACAGCTGTTAATTGCTTTTGGTTGTAGGAACCTACCCGACAGATGATCTAGCAAAGAAGAGTACCAGAGCACCTCAGCCTGGGACTAAATGAGATTTCCAGACTTATTTCACAAGGTCTAATATTCTCACTCCAAATGTAACAAACTAAGAAGAAAACACAACTAACCAACAAAACAAACAAAAAAAACATCCCAGATGAAAAAGTATGTGCAAAAGAAGCGCTAATTTAACATAATTCCTATAAGGAGACATTCTATGTTGGTATGGTTTATACCTAGAAAATCCTATAATTTACTGCAATAAACCAGTTTAGTAAAATCCACACAGTTTTATTTGTGGATATTCACAAATTTATTTGAGATCAAAGTGCTGATTTAGTTTACCTGTATAATATACAGTGGATAGGCATGCTATTTGGCATACATCTCATTCCCACCTGGTTTAAAGTAGATTTTGGGGAACTTGGGAACATCCATGCACTAAGTTGCAGTGGTCATGCAAGGTCTATAAGCACCCAGATGTCTTCTAATTGTAACCCATAACCAATTACAATGGATAGCAAATTTTCCTTAAAGCAAGTATTGTCGTTCTAGAGAAAAAGGGGAATTTGGAGAAAGCTGCGTGACTATGCTGGGAGCAGGTTACAATCGTATTGCTGTTGTCACTCTATGTTTTTCTTTTCTTTCCAGAGAAAGTACCCAGAGATAGAGCAGTGGGTGTAATGAAAATAGTTCCATAGGTTTTTGATTTATACCAACTGATGTTTAGGGAGGTTATCAGGTTTTTCTTTTTCTTTTTTTTTTTTTTAACACTTACAAGAAGAAGCCACGAATTAACACCCCTCACTTCCATTAACCATGTAGCCAAGCCAGTACAACACTTGGTTTTGGTATGGACAATTTCACAGTTTCTTAAGAACTCCTTCTTCTCCTTAGGACATTTCTGCGTTTTCCAGAGAAAGGGAAAACTTTGCGTCTCTCTCCACTCATACACAGCGGTGTTTGTGAAAGGAGAGATGGCTAATGAGAACTGCAATGTGAAAATATTCTCTAGAATGTAGTGTTCAGGCATATGTTTCTGCTCTTTGAGATAAACAAAAAAAAGGAAGGGAAAAAAATGACAGAGTATAACTAAGAAGACAAGTACTAGCAAAATTAAGATGTTTCCAATTTCCACTGTAACTGTAAATTGATAATAGTTACTTGTTCAACACAGGCAATGATCACACCAAAAAAGACTAAGTTGTTCCTTGCTCAGCTGAGTCTGAAATTACTATGAACACATTTAAAATAAGCTTTCATCATCACCCTAGGGTATTATATACAACAATGTTGTTTGATTGAATTATGGATTATAAATCTGGGGTTTTTTTTACTGCAAAGTACTTTAACAGGGCTAAAAAGAGATGGAACTCATTAAGTTATTATGGAGCTATTTTAGAAAATGTGAATTAGTGAATTTTGCTCATGCCAAGATTTTATTTTACTTACTCATTCCTGTATTGCCACATAATATAGTGATATTTCACAAATTAAGAAAAATAAAAAATGATTGGTTGTATTAGGCAGAAACATTTGACAATATGTAAGTTATATTTCAGAATACTGAAATAAAAAATGCTACAAAAATTTATGTCTAAAGATTTATCCTCTCTATATGCATATTTTATACTCAGATTAAATTTCTTGTTGAAAAAACAAATTCGCGTGCAATATCTCTTGCCCAGAATATTCATGCAAGTGGAAAGTCTTGAAATTGGACTCATCCTTTATTTTCATACTTTTAACTTTTTTTGGTATTAACTTTTGTCATTGTGAACAAATGCTTTTCAAACTGGGACGTAGCTTCTTTACAATTTTTCAAGCCAAATCTTGACTACGTATGCTGTAATTTGATATACTGTAAGCATAATGTGTTTCCCTAATACTTTGAGTAATCCTGTATATTAAAAACTACCCTGGCGGAAAAAGAAGTACGGTCTAAAAATTGTTTTGAACAATATCTTGGGCATTGAACAGATATCTTGTGCACATTTATTTAATTTAATAACATTCTGTGAAGGCTATTGTCTGAGTCTGTAGTCCTTAATCTGCATGAATCTTTAGAATAGATTATGCATTTTCTGTCCTTTAAGAATCGCCTTGATTTAGGTCACCAAATCGTACTGATTTTTGAATTTTGTTTGCTCCAAAAATCCTGGCTAGCTTTTCTCCTACCTTAAAGTGGAACAGCTCTTTTAAGTGAACATAACTACACTGGTATAAAATTTAGCATATATATGTTTCTTATATGAATGCATACTTCATATTATATTATTATATAATTTAGAAATATATTTTTCAAAATGTTTGCCAAAATTTGACTGTTTCTATAATTACTTAGGTATAGAAGTGGCATGAAGAGGACACGTTTGAATGTTGTGTCCGTGGTGGGCTGACCCCAGCTGTCAGTTAAGACCCCACCCTTGCTCTCCCTGAGCAGGCTGAGGGAGAGAAGTGGAAGGGCAAAAGCGAGAAAAAACTCATGGGCTGAGATAAAGGCACTTTAGTAAGTGAAGGAAAAATAAAAATAAAAGAAAACAAGTGATGCTAAAAGCAATAACTCATCACGAGCAGACCAATGCCCAGCCAGATCCCAAGCAATGGTTACTTTGGAAATAGTGCCTCCCAGTCTTATTGCTGAGCATGACGTTATATGGTATGGGATATCCCTGTGGTCAGTTGGGGTCAACTATCCCAGCTGTGACCTCTCTCAACATCTTGCCCACCCCAGCCTACTCTCTGGGACGGCACAGCAAGAAACAGAGAGAGGGCCTTGATGCTGTGCAAGCACTATTCAGCAACAGTTAAAACATAAGTGTGCTGTCAACACTTTTTTGGTCACCATTCTAAACCATAGCACTATATAGCCTGCTATGAAGAGCACTAACTCCATCCCACCCAGACACAGTACAGTGTGTATGCAGGAAACGCATTTTAGATATTTGCATGATTGCAGACATTGCAGACCCAATCCTTCAGCAAAATTAGTAAGAATTTATTTATATGAATAATAGTTTCTAATGCTCTGTGTTTGCAGTGGCCTGAACACATACCTGACATAGCTAAGGTACCCTACCTCAAAATGTTTCCTGCCCAGCATTGTTTCTAACAGGAATCAAAACATACCTGACCCTCATCAGTGTCCATCACAAATCACAGTGGCCAAGAGAGCTGTTATTCAAGGTCCATCTCTTGACTACTTTGATCTCTTCATCTGCTTGAGGGGAGGAAGCAGTGATACCAAGTCCCATGAAATACTCTGTACAGCTGGAGAAGAGAGTTCAAATTCCTCCTTTCCCATTAAAACAGAGTTATTGTGAAGCCACAAATACAAAGCCCAGAAGTGAAAAGAGCAGGGTGGCCTGGTGCTTAGGGTGCCCACCTGAAGAGGAAAGCTTGGGTCTACATAACACAATGTTAGCTGTCTGCTTATAAGATAACAGATTTTAGTATTAATTATTGAGTTAATAATATTGGGTTCCTTTCCACTTTGTTTTACAGATTAAGTTTTCTACTAAGTTTCTAACCCTTCGGTTTTCTTCTAGCTTTCAAAAGAATTTAAAATAACTTATTGCGACTCCATTCTTTAGGTACAAGAATTTATATGAAACGCATATATAACATTGAATTAGTAGGTTAACTGATTGTAACAGGACATTTGCAATTACATAGCCTGACCTGCATAACATAGCCCATAAGATTTTGAATTAATTCCTGCTGGAGCTGAAGCGTATCTTTTCGATAAACATGCAGTCTCAATTTAAAAAGCAGTCAGTGATTAAGATTTTATCACAGCCCTTGATATATAGTTGCAGTGTTAAGTTGTTCCTCTCAGGTACAAATTTGTATTTTACTTCCAATAACTATGTCAGTTTCAAAATTTATAATTACATTGTGGTACTCTATACCAGACAATCACTGGATTTTTTTTTTATGATGCTCAGTGGAAGAATGTATTTGTAAGAAGCAGCCTATTTGTGTAATGCAAATAGACAATATGGTCTATAATAAAGGCTGAATTGCAGCTTTTGCTCTGATCCCCTCCTTACCTGTGCCTCTTAAAATGTCACTAGCTCACAACTTCATCAAATTAATTACTTCAGGACTAGAATTTTCCATTCTTAGGGCTGAGCTCCATTACACTAGTCCTTGCCAAGTCACAGCCCCAACATGGAGAATCACTGTAAACTGATAGAAGGAACTCTTTCCTGCTGGCAGATTGACACCACACTCCTGAAGGATGGAGGCTAAGTTGTGGAACTTTTGTTGGCATAGGAGTACCGGCACCTGGGGACCTGCTAGCATCTGTAAACTGGTTACTGGGCATATATCTTCCATGTTCTAGCTGACAACATTATAACTGGAAAACTGTAATGTGAATTGGGTCTCAATCTTTCACTCCAGAAGAGAACTGTTTGTTTCAGAAACATATTCATATGCTATTTCAGCAGCATGTGGTCTTGTTTTATGACGTATGTTGGCATTTCTTGGGACAGACAATGCAATACAAACATGACTGATTGGGAAAATTGTGGAACCAAAAGAAGAAAAACTTGGTGTTCTATTTTCAGTGGATGAGCCTTCCAGGTACTTCCTGAAGAACATGGTTCCTCACTTAGTTTAGGTGGCCAAGGTCAAACTCTTAGGTTTTCAATATTCAATATTGTTCCTCAAATGCTTCCTTGTAGATTTCCTTCCTTACTTTTTATCTAGTTTTGGAAAGGAATATATCATTAAATATTGCTTATCAGCTGCTCCTTTTCCTTTTATACATAGGGAGGATGGAAGTGCCAAGGAAAGATTTCTTCAAGCTTTCATAAGAATCTTTGTAAGGAAGAGAAACTTTTTACTACCATTGGGAATCTTGTATTAAAAAAAAAAGTTCAATATGTTAAGAATTTAACTCTATAATACTAGTCCAGGCTTGTGGCTGGTTGGGAAATTGCTGGACTTTGTCTATCGTAGATAGACAGCTGTTTCATATGGAACAGTTAAAATTGTGCTCCTTGGGGCATGTCATTCACCAGTCATTCAGATCATATCATGCATCTTTCAGCGAGTCATATAATGGAAAATTCCATAGAACTGATGAAACCTAAACCAAAAATCTGCTTCAAGTAAGTGCTTCAGTTGCCAGGGTTTTATGTTTCTAAACTGTTTGCAAAAATAAAACGATCCTTTAGTACTCAATCAAATTAATGTTTTTTAAATTTGAAACTCAACTTTATAGAAAATATTTTATAGGTACATGTTGCTCATTGTTAAATGTGTCAAGCAAATGCTGGTTGTGATCACTGAGTTCTAGATATTCTTGGAACAGACTTAATGGATTTTATTTTTGATGCAGAACTCTGTGAATTGCTTATTCCTTCCAACAGTAATAAGAACACCAAAATGAAGAAAATTTGCTTAGCTTTTTCCTTCTGTTTTTGTAGACAAAGTTATCAGATTAATATGTTAGGGTTGATGCTAGAGAGGTGCAGTTCATAAAACCACCAGATTTTTCCTCTCACCACTTGCTCTTTAATTCCCAGTAGTGTGAAATTATCATTGTTCATCTTTGGGAAATACTGGTTTTGATGTTTGTAAAGCCTCTGGAAAGTCTGGACATTTGTGATCAAAATCGTATCTACTGGATACTTTTCAGAAATTCTCTGTAGGTCTTATTCAGACAGTTTAAATTCCACCTGAGATATTATCTCCCATTCACTGGCTTCATCCAGTTCCCCTCTGAGAGCCATACGCAAGCCCTTCAAAAGCCTTCAGAGTTGCTGTCTCCCTCACTGACTTACCAGGAATTAGGTGAGATTTAAGCTCTGCGAATACTGACCAGTATGAAAAACATTATTTAGTATTCTAGTATGGCCTTTGAATTTAAAGTACATCTGGTATATATTTTTCTCTGTATGTACCCTCCTCCCATCTTTTCTGTATATTGTGGATATTTGGCTACAAATTTGAACAACATATTCACACATTAGATTTTTGAAATGGATAGGTTTAAGCGTACTTCAGTGAAAAGTATTTTTGCAAAACTGCATTTGTGAAGGCATTTTAGTCACACAGCTGTTCTCTCAGGCATAATTCTAGTAATTATAACAAACTATAGAAAGTTTGCATTTTAAAGAAATGCCGTATTCCTTACACACACAAAGGAGCATATATGTTAGAGCACACATATATCTTGGAGGATGAATATAAATTTGCCAAAGGTGATTAAAATAATTATTGCTGATTCTTCTGCTTTTACTTTTTTTCAGAGGTCTCTTGAATGATACGTTCCTTATAGTTTAATAACTGCTCTCTATCTCCATCTGACATTTGGTGCACGAGCAGCAATAATGAGAAGGTAATATGTTGCAGGCAATGCCGTACATTGCTTGCATTTGGAACTGACCATGTTGTGCAGTTCAGCCCTGGGCAGAGAGCTGTACTGCCTCTGTCTACACAGCACTGCTGGCAACACACAGAGGGGCTAGCCTGAGTTAACAAAACAGCAGATGAAAACTAGCCCAGGGTTAACCATGCACCCCTGCTTCAAATTCCAGAGTTACTATCTCCAGAAATGCCAGTTCAAGGTATCTCTGCACAGTGTAGTATTGCACAGGATGGATACATCCTGGATAAAAATCCACTGGAGAAAGTTAGCACATGCAATAGAAGACAGCCCTAAGTCATCACAGAATCAGCACAGCTTAACTGCTTGCATTTCTTTTGCTTATGAGCTGTACTAGAGAATGTCATAACCAGATTGGTGTTTGCTGCTTGGGACCATGGTCTATTTCTCTTCTGAAGGGCAAAGTATCTTTTCTCACACTGAAGATGTTGGTGATAAATAATGACCATAATTACTTTTTAAGTGTTGGAGAGTGTGCTCATTTGCTTGGAATGTAATAGGTAATGCGCACAGCTAGAAGACAGATGGCTCCTATCCCCCAAAATTAAAAATTGTAAAGGCCTTGAACCTGTGTATCATTCTGAAATATCAGAAACTAGTGTGTGCCTTCACAGCAGAAAGCTTTGTGAATGCATGTTAAACAGTGAGCAAGGGTCAGGGTGAGAATTCATTATGTTGAGTGAAGCCAAAGGAAAATATGTATTAGGGCACACTTCAAGCCATGAGAAAGACACCATCCCTGGGTACCTACTTCCTTTTCTTCACATTGCTATCCAAAGAGGTTTAAGGTCCATGGGGTCACTGGTTCTGTAGGAGGGTATAACAGGTCAAATTAATTCACCACTTGGTAAGACAAAAAGGAGGTATTTTGATTATTTTGACCAAATAAAATCTCATTCTCCAAGAGGAAATCTCTTCCAGTGGAACAAAGAGATGGAAAGTAGCTGTACTAGAATCAAAACTCTTGACTGACATTGTGCATTAGGGGAGACAGGATGTGTTGTGAGGAAGGAGATAGGAAGCAGGATGATTGCTGACATTTAAATAAAGCTACTTGACTTTTATCAGATAGGGGGAAGTGATTACTTGGCACTTATATTAATTGCTGAAGAGACATAGGAGACTTTCATTTCGAGCCTAAGCATGATGGGATACCTCATCAAGGGTGCAGAATAAATTTCACTTGGTCTAAAAAACTTAAATATAAGAAAAAGTATTTTTTTCTTTGTGCATCTTAGATTGGAGCAGAACTTCACTGGAAGCAATTTGGTGTAGTATGCTAATGCTGGCTTTTAAAGACCAGAGTTGCTTCCCAAGCTGGCCTTATCTGACAAACCTTCTCCCTGTAGTTGCTGACCTTTTTCCCAAGAAGTGTATCTGTATTAGCTGTATTAGCAAGCAGCCCACTCCTTATAAACCTGCTCAAGTCCACGTGTTTTCCTTCTACGGGTAGGATTTGAAGGCGGGGACAGTCTGCTCCCTTGCAGTTCTCTTCCTCACCTGCATTTCTTCAGCTCACACGGAACCACCTGATGTTTCCTGTGCAGCATATGCCAGACCTGGCAACTATATTCAACCAAAGTTTGGTGCTTTTTTTCTCTTTTTTTTTTTCTTTTTTTTTTTTTTTTTTCCCATGACAATGTATCAAAGCATGAGATAAACACAGAAAACTCTCTGCAGAGTTCAGAATACATTCCACTCTCAGTAAAGGAGCTACAGGCATGTATGCATTCACAACTGTGTTCCTGTAAGCGACTTCACTTCAAACTGTCTGAGAAACAGCATATACTTCAGGACTTGACATACATATATGGTATCATTTACAACACCTATGTAGCAAAAGCGATTTAAGAAAATGAAGATTTAGCCATGTTGCCTGGACCTAAACCCAGCGGCTGAGAGATGAATCAGAAGCAGATTCCTGCAGCAGGTGACAGAACAGCATGAAAGCTGATCACTGCCAACTAGAGTGGCATGGTTTGGCTGGGTTACTTCTTGTGATGAGAAAGGCAAACAGTTAAAATTTTAGCAATAACTGAATTTAGAAAACATCTTTCCCCAGAATTTTTTTTCCAGAGAAATGCAATGATCAGTAAGCAATATATTTGAGATTTTACTGCAGTTTCTCAGTGGATACTCATGAATAGAACTGGGAGAAAAAGGTTTTCTCATCACAGGAAGCTCCCATTCTCAATGGGGATTAAATATTCAAAATGCAAAAAAATGTTCATGAATCAGCAGTCTAAAAATGTTCATTAAATATAAATCAACACTTCTTTTGTTTTGATTTTCATTGTTCTTTTCATTACTTTGTAAAATAATTCATGTGTGTTTTTTTTCGATGTAACCCAGTACAGTCTTAAAAAGAAAATACTTTTAAAATAAAAAATACTAATTTGGGGGGATTTAAATGTCAAAACATTTTTCCAAAGCATTTTATCAAAAAAACTGTCTTTATTTGAACAGATTTCACATTGACATATTGTCATTCTATAACAAAATACATCTGCAATGTAAAATTTCCTATCAAGTCTAATCACAGATCTACCAAACACCACTGTCTTGTATGATTAAAGTTATTCATTGGAGCATTGCATTAAATCTGCCTTTATGCCAATGAGAGCTCCTGTAAGTAGGTGCAGATGACTGAATTTTCAGGAACCAATGTGGAAAATTGATGCAAGAAGTAATGATATTAAAATATAGGGAGGCAATAGGCCTGCATGAAATTACTTCATTACCCCTCTAAAAAAATCCTTAATTACTTTTCCACAACCCTAATCTTTGAACTGCAACGGGTCATTGCAAAATTCTAATTATTTTTTAAGATCCCGTGTAATGAAAAATCCTTTCTCAACCTACAGATTCTAATACTTTGTTATACAAAAAACATTGTCATATTTTGAAAAAGAAAATAGCTCACTATTTTATTTCCAACAAACTATGCATATTGTAAAGCACCAGTTTGTCATCAGTTCAACAGAATCTTTATTGCAAACACAGGTTTGTATAGGTTCATCTTCATCACGTTACTTTGAAAGAGACTACAATGCTTGGGCATCATCTCTGTATAAACGTTCAACCCTTCGTTCTTAAAGGGTTGCCTTTAAAAAGCAGTACATGAAGTGATTCATGAACTCCAAGGGACATGACATGATTGTGGTTACACTGTTACAGGAACCTCTCATTTTTCAAAAAGTCTAGACCTTTTTCTACTTTGTCTCCTACATGCTCTTTTTACTGTTGATTTTCCTTGTTGTTTCCTCTTTTCCCTTGTAGTAGCAGAGTAAATGTGATTTTTGCCACTGCTAGTAAAAAGCCACAGGCTTTGTATTGACCTGGCAGTGCAGGATCTCAGGATTTTTTGTGATTGCCTTGGCCTGAACTGGTCTTAGCTTGCTTTAATAATTGTCTAGCGGTCAAGTGACTTTTGCCTGACTGCTTGTAGCTTCATGTCTGGGAATACTGCGTGTGGCAAAGGTCTGACAAACCTAGGTAGTCATCACGGGACAAGTTAACAGCCTTTTGTGTTAGACTGGGCTAAAGGATGCTACTGGACAAATTTCAAACTTTAGCTGGAAGCTGACCTTGTTAAGAAAACGTATAAAAATACTCCCAAGTGGACACCATGACTGAGGAGGTAGGGATCCCACTAACATGGACATCATACCCTTCCCAATGAATGCTTCAGGGAGGTGATGACATGCTGTAAAATGCACTCCCCACTGCTGGAGAAAGAAGATTGGCACTGTCACCCCAACCCAAAGGGACATTGGAACGGTGAGCATAGTTCCAGGGGAAAGAGGTAGATAATAGTAACTTTTATCATATAACAATTATAAGGATATAATTTATGAGGTTTTTCTGTATAATTTGGTCTGAATGTATTGCATCAAAACTGGACTAGTGATGTGGACAACTACACTGCTAAAATCCTGATGGAATAAACAAGGTATTCTTAGTTCCATAAGTACAGTGTGTCCTTTTTGCTCATAACAAGATTTTGGGTGTGTATCGCCATTCGTTTGATCAAGATACTTTTTGTTTCCTCTTGTTGGAATGACAATCCCTACTTCCTGGAGTCAGTGTCTCCTCAAGGATTTAGTTTGGCATAGAAGATCAGGAACAGAGAATGAAAGCTTATTTTCTGGATTTTTTATGTTCCGTAACCACAGTTTTCTTTATAAAAATCTAGATAATAGATTACCAAGATGAGTAAATTTAGAGAGAGCAGTATTTTATAACTGCTTTACTTCTGAATTTTCTAATGAAATAAAATGCTGTAGTAATTTCTTACATATTTATTGAACATGTAGAACCACATTATACCCTTGACTATAAAGTTACACCCCCAGATGTATGTGAAAAATTTTGAATGCCCTAGACTGTTTTCTTGAGATGTTGGATTTATATGAGAAATATATGTCTCCCCAAACGCAACCAGTCTTCTAATTTCTCTATACTTACTTTAACTGAACCAGATCAAAAGCAAGCCAAAGGAAATAACAACGGGGACAATCAAATTAGCATGGCAAGGAAGTCTTGTTTACAAACTACAGCCAGCATCAATTCATTTCTGGATTCAGTTCCTGACCTCCACTTCCAAAGTAATTATTCATGAATGACAAATGTTACGAACTCTGAGGACCTGTTATGGATCTTTTAAGTATAATAACTATATATTTACTAGTTGCAAAAGCTTCATTTGGGACCAGGCAGATTTAGCAGCCAGATGTCTGTTTATTGAACAGATATATGCAAATAATATTTGTAAGCAGTAAGTTGGGATTCTAAAATGGTACCTATAGTAAAAAAGGCAAAAATATAACTAGACTTGCATATACTTTTATTTTGCTCCAAACCCACCAAAATCAAGACTATCATCTCTAGACAAAAGTATTTTTTTTTCCTTTTGCTTCCACAAATAATAGATTGATGATCCATAAATTGCCTTCTGTGCTGGAAACCCAAAAGGCTCTTAGACTGCGATAGTAAAAAATGACTTGCTTGATTATCCTGTTAATCTTTTCAAATACACTGATTTTTTTTCCCCAAAGCAATCAAATATTTTCAAGTTTCTGAACATTTGCAATCATTATTATTTTTTGTGGTTTATTCCACAGCAGTTTTAATTCCAACCCTAATTATAAAAAGTAACCCTTATTATGAACAGTACCTTATTCTGTTCACTGTGCCAATAAAAACTGAAAAAAAGTGGAGAATGAGATATATATTAATCTATATAAAAATGCTATCTCTTTACCAATGCAAATACATGATATAGCTTGTCCACTAAAGATAAATTAAAATGTCTCCCATGATCCAAATTATTTTTGAAGTAACCAAAATCAGACATTGCCATTCATTCCCTTTGCTGTAGAAAATCTCCTTCTCTGGGAGCTATTGTTTATCTCCTTATTTAAACTCTAGTTAGTGTTTATCAAAAGCAAACCTCGTAGAGATTCTTTCTAATACTGATAATGTTTTGTAGCAAACACAAAAACCCTGCAGTTTGTTACACACATTTTGATTTATAAGTAAACTATCATTTGGTTAACAGCTTTATTTATCTTATTGGCATACCAAGGAAATCAATGACTGGCAAGAGTTCGAAATTTAAATGCTGTCAAACTAGAGTACCTTTCAGAACAAATAAATTACCTGTTACCATTTGTTGTGGTTTAACCTCAGTGGGCAACTAAGCACCACACAGCCTCTCGCTCACTCCCTCCTGTGGGACGGGGGAGAGAATCAGAAGGGTAAAAGTGAGAAAACTTGTGGGTTGAGATAAGGACAGTTTAATCGGTGAAGCAAAAGCTGTGTGTGCAAGCAAAGCAAAACAAGGCATTCATTCACTGCTTCCCATCAGCAGGCAGGTGTTCAGCAATCTTTAGGAAAGCAGGGCTCCATCACGCATAACGGTTACTTGGGAAGAGAAACGCCATCACTCCCAATGTCCCCCCTTCCTTCTTCTTCCCCCAGCTTTATATGCTGAGCATAATGCCATATGATATGGAATATCCCTTTGGTCTGTTGGGGTCAGCTGTCCCAGCTGTGTCCCCTCCCAGCTTCTTCTGCACCCCCAGCCTACTTGCTGGCAGGGTCAGGTGAGAAGCAGAAAAGGCCTTGACTCTGTGTAAGCACTGCTCAGCAGTAACGAAAACATCTCTGTATTACCAACACTGTTTTCAGCACAAATCCAAAACCCAGCTGCATACTAGCTTCTATGAAGAAAATTAACTCTATCCCAGCCAAAACCAGCACACCATTGAAATACTTATTCTCTTCACTGAACATCAGTGAAATATTTAAACATAGAATTATCAACTTCATATTACAGAGGACCTGTGTAACATTCATCAGTGTCATGCCTAATAGCCTTTTGAAAGCAATTAAATAATGTAAGCCATAGTTCAGCATTTGTTTTAATGGTATATTGAAAAAGAGTCAAAGATATTTGACTCATGAAATTCAGCAAGAGTAAGTGTAAGGTCCTACCCCTGGGGAGGAACAACCCCATGCAATAATACATGTTGGGGGCTGACCTACTGGAAAGCATCTCTGTGAGAAGGACCTGGGAGTGCTGGTGGACAACAGGCTGATCATGAGCCAGCAATGCACCCTTGTGGCCAAGAAGGCCAACAGTATCCTGGGGTGCATTAAAAGGAGTGGGGCCAGCAGGTCGAGGGAGGTTATCCTCCCCCTGTGCTCTGCCCTAGTGAGGCCACATCTGGAGTCCTGTGTCCAGTTCTGGGCCCCCCAGTTTAAGAAGGACAGGGAACTGCTTGAGCAAGTCCAGCAGAGAGCTACAAAGATGATCAGGGGACTGGAGCATCTCCCTTTTGAGGAAAGGCTGAGAGACCTGGGTTTGCTCAGCCTGGAGAAGAGAAGACTGAGGGGGGATCTCATCAATGCTTATAAATATCTGAAGGGTGGATGTCAAGAGGATGGGGCTGGACTCTTTTCAGTGGTGCCCAACGACAGGACAAGGGGCAATGGGCTCAAGTTGGAACACAGGAAGTTCCACCTGAGTATGAGGAAAAATATCTTTACTGTGAGGGTGACAGAGCAGTAGAATGGGCTGCCCAGAGAGGCTGCGGAGTCCCCTTCCCTGGAAACATTCAAAACCTGCCTGGATGCAGTCCTGTGCACCCTGCTGTAGGTGTACCTGCTCAAGCAGGGGGGTTGGACAAGATGACCTACTGAGGTCCCTTCCAACCCCTACCAGTCTGTAATTCTGTGACTTCTGATTGTGACTGCCTTTGTTGTATCCTGTCCCTGTTGTGTTAGTTTCATCCAACAGGCTTTTGGTTCTGTGTTGCAAAGGCCAGGGAGGTTTCTTCCTCTCATTCCTTTCTCTGATGAGTATTTTGGCTTCTGGAAGTGTTTTTCATCTTCCTCTGAGACAATGTGACAGGCTATGGCCAGAGATAGGATGTTGGTCAGGTGTGCTAGCCCTCCACATAGTACTGAAAGTCTGAGAAATGTGTCTTGTGTCTTGCTCACATGTTCAGGATTAATGTGATCATGAGATTTGGAGTCAAAAAGACTTTCATCCTCAGCCTAACTGGCAGTTGAGCATTGCCATCTTGGTTTTGGTTTTCCAGCTTCCTCTTTGGCATAGGCCATGGTTCATTTCATAGTTTCTCTTGGGTGTCTTTTTTTTAACCAGCTGCCAGTTCAGGGACTTAGGACATTGGTGATGCCTTCAACCTCTTTTGCTCCTATATTGTTCTTTATGGGGCTTTGAACTCTGTGGCAGGTTTGCCTTGGCTAGCAACCAAGGACCCATTCAGCTGCTTGACCCCTGCCCTCAGCAGGATGGAAGGAGGAAATAGGAGGGACAGGAATGAAAAAGCTCATGGGTTGAGCCAAAGACAGGGACACTGCTCAACAACTACTGTTGGGGGCAAAACAGCCTCAACTTGGGGAAAATCAGCTTAACTTATTGCCAATTGAAATAAATATTTAGGTACTAATTTGGGTAGTGGGAAACAAAATGACAAACATTAAAATTGCACCTTTCCTCCTCCTTTCCCCAAGCTCCACTAACCCCTTTGAGCAGTACAGGGGGGATGGGGGTGGTGGGTTATGATCAGTACACAACAGTTTCTCTTTGCTGCTCCTTCCTCCTCACACTTTTCCTGTGCTCCATTGGCTGCAGGAAAAAAAATCTGTTCTGGTGTGGTTCCTCCATGGGCTTTAGGGGATATTTGCTCCACCATGGAACATCTCCTCTCCCACCTTCTTATGTAACCTGGGTGCTTACAGGGCTGTTTCCTGCCTATTTCCTCACTCCTCTCTTGTCCAGTGTTTTTGCCATTTCTTACATATGCTTTCCCAGAGGTGCCCCCATTTTGGCTGATGGGCTCAGCTGTGCCTTGCAGCGGGTCCATTGGAGCTGGCTGGAACTGGCTGTGTCTGGCACAGGGTAGCCCCTGGCCTCTCCTCACAGAGGCTGCTCCTGCAGCCCGCCGCTGCCAAAACCTGGATGCCTGCACCCAATACATGTCTAAAGCATATATGGAATCATATAAGGCTTCATTTGTTTTAGGAAGTTATGGAGAGTTTAATAGTGTATCAGCTGATGAAGTAGCAATTGAAACTTCTGGACTAAACAGCTATAATGCTTGCACCAGTCAGTCCCTGGTTTTGCCCATAACAATAAAACTAAATGATAGAACAGTGACCTTGCTCTGGTCTTGAGGCCAGGTAATACACAGAATGGCCATCTTTGCATGACATAGCCCTTGGCCCTGGATATTCTCTGGTGATGCTAAGTCATAACTGACGCGTTGTGTGAATGTATTTTAATTCACTTCAGAGTGTCTGGAATGTCATGACTGTGTTGCAACCCATCACAGAGGTGGTGTCATGGCATGAAACATCGAGTGAGTTGTTTATGTCCTTAGCTGTGGCTACAGAATATACGAAGTCATATAAGGCTTCAAAGCTGGCTGGGGTAGTACTGGCAGACTGTGGAGGGTGGAGACAGAGCAACTTGATGAAGTATCATCTATGCTGCCTTTTTGAGGAATCCCTGGAGTGAATTATGTTGAGAAAGCCTAGGCTTTGTCTTGAGATGAGTTAACTGAGATGGAAGCAGGAAGCCACTAAGCAGTTAGGCAACGTGGACAGTCAGGGGTTCAGTGCTTAAGCAGTTCCCTGGACATCTGTTATGTAGAGGTGTAGATTTATCTTGAATGCCTTGAAAAAAAGGGCCAGTACAGGGATACACAGAAGCATTTAGATCTTTTCAAGAGCTGTGAGGGACTGAAAGAGTTAATGTCTCAAACACTGTTCTAAAGCAGGATGTAGCAAACTGCAGGCAGGAAACTGATGGACACAGGGTGTGGGGAGTGTGTTGGAGGATCCGCAGCCCCACGTTCTGCTGTACCTCACAGAGCAACTTGCTGAGGTCATACAAAGTTTATTTGAGGAAGGGGCTTATGACTGCCCAAAATACACCTTGCGACCACCCCTCACAATGGGGCCTGCACAGAAGATCATGAAACTTCTGGAACAAGAACCATATAAGTTCACAGGAGGCTCATATAACCTCACTGAAGGTAGGGCTTAGACTATAAAAGACACTACAACAAAGAGACTGGTGTATGCCCACCACCAGGGGATCGTCATGTCTGTCATCGTTGGCAGTGGATCCAAGGGTGGTGACGTCTCCCTATCTTTCCCCCTCACTTTGTGCAATGGATGCATGGGATATCACATGATGAGAGAGAGGCTACAGAGTCATTTTGCTTTATTTGAAGAGCAGTAGCCCCATTCCCAGTTTGTATACTAGACCTGAGGGAATCTTCCTTCGCTCTGTTTCATTGATCCGTGGCAGATAGTCATCATGAAAGATCTTCTGGCGAAGAACACATACATCCACAGGTAGCAAAAGTCAGTCAGGCCCACTAAGAGATTCTGACATTAGAGAAAACACAGATTCCTTGAGCTGGGCCCAAGCTGGGCCTAAGCTGGGCATAAGCCCATGAATGGACATGAGCAATGGACCAATCTGTTCAATGAAAACTGTGTTGGTAAGCAGATGGGATGATGGACGCTAAACTGGCTGTAGCTTTTACAGAGTTTATTCCCAGAAATAAGTAATCGTATTAGAATTGAGTATGATCCCTCTTATCTCCAACAATGCAAAATAGATTTCAGAAGTAATAAACAGCCAGAAGAGCCATGGTTCATGAGGCCTCTACAGAAATGTGTTTGAACTGCAATTGACCTTCTCAGAACACTGTCAGGAACTGGTATTTTCACTTTCCGGATAAATTTTACTATAAAAGGAAGATCTTTGCATAACCTTGGAGGATGCACAAACCCAGGAAAACCAGCTCCAAACTGGGAAAGAACATAGCACAGGACTTTTGGCAGATTATGACTCTGTACAGATCTTATAGTTGAAGAAAGGCTATCGGTTTGGATGAAAGTAGGAACTGTGAATGTCAAACTGGGAATGAAGATAACATGGTGGTGAAGATAATGGACTCAGGATAGATGGATTTAACTAATAGCTCTGCTTTCTTGCTGATTTTATGACAGTTATTTCTTCCCTCTTTGTTTTGATCTACACACATGGATAAGATATTGCATTCTCCCTACCTCTTGTCTATCTTCTCTGTTTGGAATATGACTTCTGCCATCACTAACTTTAATGAACAATATATACATAAGCCCACTGAAATCTCTAGACAAACTCTGTGGTGAGTCCAGTTCATAGTTCTGCAATCCAAGAACAGTCATGACCAGTCACAATGAAAACCAGAATCTGAGGATACTCAATGCAAAGAGAAGGAAAAATGACATTGAAATAATGAGTGATAATCAGAATCCTTTCAAATGACATTTTATACCAGACAGACAAACAACATAAAGTTTGACTTTTTTTAATAGCAAACGAATACTCTGTTAGTGGTAAATTCATTGAATAATGCTGTCAGACCTACTGGAGCACCTAAGCCTGTATACCATATTAAAGCAGAGATGCTGATAAATGTGAGGGAGTCAGTAGTCATATGTTTTTAATTCCTACGTTTCATCATCATCCATCATAGTTAGATAGTTGCTAAGCATTCTGGACATGAACTGACTTTCCTGCTTTTTCAGTCAGTATTCCAATGTTATATTGCTCAAGTTGTTAGCTTCTCCCCACACCTTCCATGTATTGATGAGCCCTGATCCTAGCTATATGCATTGCTGTAAACCTTAAATCTTCCTTTCAGGCACTGTTGAGTTACTACAAACAGTAGTAACCAAATTTAAAGTTCATTTATTTCATTCTTTCACAAACACTCAAATTCAGCCTAGTATTTTGGTTTTTATCGTTCCTCATTAGTACGTAGCTGCATACAGATGTAAAGCTATACAACCAGTTAGTTATTAATAGAAAGCATCTATACAGGGAATACCCTGTTTTGCAGGAAAAAAAGAAGGGTGGGTATCTGCCCCAAGAATTCAAAGCCCAAAGATGTTACAGGGATACTTTTCTTTGCCTTCAGTGGTCAGGCCCCAAGTGATCCATACCTGTAAAATCAATAAGCCTGTTGCTCAATTGTACTGTCAAAAGGAAAAAAGAACTGATGCATTTGAGCTCTTTTAGTTTTAGCTTGATAAAAAGCTGTATTAGATATAAACCCATTTTTTCTGAGTGAATGAAATCCCATGTTATCTGAAAAGCTAGAGCTGCTGTCTCAGATTTATGGAGCTTAGCTTGTTTAGCTTGACAGATGCTGTTCAGGATCAAAAGACATTGATGTAAACAATGCTGTATCTTCAACGTCAGGAAAACTCCAGGGAAGAAGTTGTCTTGGTACAATGTAGGACAGAAGAAAGAAGCATGTTATAGGTATAGCTAACTATAACCATCTGAAACAGTACAGTAGTTTTCATAAACATGAGTCCCAGGACATAAGACAAGTCCGGTCAGGCAAGTGCAGCAATATTCTGCTCCTCCCTCGTAAAATTGCTATACAATAGTCTCTTATTTTTAGTAAATCCTTAGCTTAAATCCTATTTTTTTATCTCACTGCTTCTCTAGAACATCACAAGACACATTCTTTCTGCATTTCCACGGTCTCCTTATTTTACAATATAAAAATGGTACAGTCTTTAAACAATTCTCCTCAATATTTTGTTACAATATGAAAAAACTTACTCATTTCTGGACAGAGGCCTTAGTGTTGGATAGATTGTGTACAAATATGGAGTTTCTTTCCATTGTGAGCACTGTTATTGCAAGAAGACTTGTGAGTCTCCCAGTCTTTGAAAATGTAATTCCAAGAGAGCAAAGAAACATTGGAGAAGACTTTGTGGCAAGTCTATGCTCCTTTGTACAGCTTTGAAAGATGTTTGACCCCAAAGCTAATACCCATCTAATAAAGGTTAGAGTGATCTCAGGAACTC
>WEKW01026754.1:131487-151662 GCA_013389905.1 Sula dactylatra | reverse complement strand
TTTTTTTTTTTTTTTTTTTTTTAGCCCTAAGAGAAGTTTAACTATGTGGAAAAGCAGAATGTCAATTCTTGTTCCATTTCTGGGTTTCACTGCTGTTTCTGGCACAGTACCTAATGGGCACAAAGATACCAGTCAGTACCTGGCTGAAGGCTGGAGAGACAGGCAAGGGCTATGGCAGGTATATGGATCTCTAACCAAGACATAGTTTTATTGACTCCTACCATTGCAGAAGGAAGGAGGGAACAACTGGAGGCCACTTTTATGGGCTTTTTACAGGTCTTTACACTCAAATATTTTATTAGGTAGGCATCCAACTCTCTGACCCATATACAAAAAATGGGAAATTATCAGAAATATTCATATTCAACCAACTGGAAGAACCATTATTAGAACAAAAAGCACTGAATGCCATCAGTCCAGCTGTGTAACATCCAAGAAATCTTTCCTGGTTATGAAATATTTAGTTCCAAACCAGAGATTTCTTCTCTATTTCAAACAAGTTAATAACTGTGAAGGCATTTTACAGATTATCAGACAAGTGTCTGGCTGCCTGTAGCAATGGGGTTTTTTCCACATGTGAGGAACAGGCTAGCTTTTTCCATCTTTAGCATTGTATTTCAGTCTGCTACAATATGTTGCAAAAACAGGAAATTTGACATTTCCAGAAAACTACTGGCTGCAATTTGTAATATGTTGCAGAATTGTGAAGTCACAGAAATGACATTTCTATGAATGTCACAGCTTTGTTGGTGGAACTAATGATACTATAATAAATAAATGAATTAATGGTATGATTATTAAATACTACCCAGACTCAGTGTTACAGGTATTGCAGAGAATGAAGTGGTACTGCACAATTCCATAATCTAGTAAATCATCTAGGACTGATGCACAGAATTTGTCTTCTGCTGGTGAGCATGTAGTGCTGCATAGCTGGACACCTAAGCAGAAACTTGAAAAGTATCAAAACATCTAAATGATTTTTCATATGTAGATTTTATTACCTACATCAGCACCAATTACACATAACAGCATTAACTGCTTTCAGAATGTTCACACATGGGGTAATATGTTTCTTCAATTTCTAGCTACAAAGAAAGCCTCTGCTGTTAATTTTTAATTATTAAGTCCTCTGAAAGTAATTTTTTTTCATTGAAAAGCCAAGTTAAGACACTGGCTTTTATGATAAATAACTAGTATGCTCTTCAGGTAAAGGAGGAGCCCAAATTTTCTGTTGCTATCAACTGACATCTCAATGATTAACCATGAAGAAGAAGATTCTAATGAACCAAATAAATGTCACAGTCAGTACCATGCTCTCTGTATTAATCAACTTGGTATTCGATTCCATTTGCTGTACTTGTCCTAACAATATCAGTTTTCAGGGACCAAAGATCTTTTTTTTTTTCCTCTGAATGCATAACTGTACTACAGAAGAGTTCAAAGGAAAGTTAGACATTTTGTTCTTCACAGTAAAGTTATCTGAAGAGGAAAGAAGAGTTTGTTTGAAATTTGTAAGGGAAACACATTTTTTTCCCTGCTAACACAACCTGAAAGGAAACAAAGTTCCTAATTATTAGTTTGAGTTTTCTGCTGATTCACGGAAGCATTTTAATCGGTGGATAGTATTTATATTTCCAAAACTTTTTGTGCAACTTTAAATAATACTAACATTCTTAGCTTAATTCCTAAATAATCAGGCTTACATGATCACTGTCTTGTTGTCCTCAACTTCTGAACAGTGAACTCACTGACCATTTCAGCTGGATTTGAGTCAAAAGCAGAGGAGCCTAGCCATCAGTAAGACTTACAGGTGTCTTCTGGGTAGAGAAAGGAGGCCCTGTACCAACCCTCACTAAGAGAAAGGTTGCTGAATGAGTATATGTATTACTAGACAGGTGTGAACTCAGGTGGGAAAATAATGTGAACGCTTCAAACAGGAATAAAAATATTTTATCAGAACTTCCAATCAACCCTAAAATTCAAATGCACAGAAAAAAAATGCTTAGTAAACTTTGGTGCTCTCTTTACTGATTTTTGAAGATTTTCCTCTTGATTCTATTAGAATAAAAGCTGAGACTGTGGGGCTTAATGCTGTAGCAGATGGTGGGCTTCAAAATAAAATACATAGATGAGGAACCCCAGGTCCCACAGGACACCAGAGATTATCCCATATAATTTCCGCTAAGTGCCAAATCTGTTTAATCCCCTATTGGGTTTCCCTTCATGCTGTACCTTCCATGGGTTATGGAAGGGGGGAGGATAACATTCTGAGGTGGTGCCAAGCTTCGGTGTCCAACAGTTTGATTGATCATGAAGTGATAAATAAGTGCTAGAACTCAGAACACTCCTTCAGAAGTTTTTCCTTCTCCTTCTGCTTGTGGAAAGGGTTACATGAGTGTCCATGAAATATATTTCAACTACCAAATAGCTCTACAGATCCCCTGCAGGCCAGGAAATTGATTTTTTTGCCTTTCATCTCTGAACCTACAAAAGCATTGTATAGAGAATTTACACATAAGTGATTCTTCAGGGAGAAATGTCTTTATCATTTATTATCTCAGTTTGATTTCTGATGGATAGCCAAAATAATGAAAATTCCATTGCCATCACAACTTTCCCTGGAAAAGAATTAATACTGGAGTTAATGCATCTTGTTTCATGGTCTAATGGCAATTGAGAAAATCTGAAAAATGAGTAGATATAATTACTTATCCATACCTTGTAAACACTACTTAGAAACTTCAAAATGTTAATGAGAATAGGAATCATCATTTTTTTTTTCTCAGGAATAGAAAATGTGCCTGAAGTTCATGCCAGAAATCTCTTGTTGCTAAGGGTTTTATTACCTGAAATGCAGAATTTGAGGCTACTAATTTCCTTAAAGATATTGCAGTAAATGTCAGTGTTAGCTGGAAGCTTGTGTCAGGCATTAATGCCACAGTCATTATTCCCTCAAACAAGAACAGCAGCACTGAAAGGGATTAAGAAGCAATTGGAAATAAAAACAATTATAAAGGTCCAGCTTTAATAATTCTTAGCTATCAAGAAATAACATTGTGCTAGTTCTTTAGAAGCAAAGAAGCAGCACTGTTCTGGATTCAAGCTTGTTATCATATTCATGTGACATAGCAAATCTTCCAAATTCTCTGTGCTGGCCAAATACAAGCTGAAGATAGTGTTCCTGTTTAGCTGAAATTGCATGAAAATGCCTCATATAAACGCTGCAGTGTGACAGTAATTTAGCACATCAGAGCATCAAAGCACGGTGTAAACACTAACTAAATGTTAGTCATAGCTCCTTGAGTATGTAAGGCAAAAAATAAAATCTCCCTCCCTTGTAGATGCATTAGATTTGCAGTTTTACTTGTCACATACAAGGCACTGAAGAGAGCAAGTCATACTGTCATTCAGATTACATGAGGAAGCTCTGCATCCATCTTACCAAGCTGTGTGAAATATCATTTGGACAGGACAGAACATGTGATATGTAACAGCAGGTTTAAAATAAACTAAATTTGCACAAGCAGACTTTGTTTTTCAGTATTTAGTATTTCAATATTTATTTTTTATATACATTTATTCTTTTTACACCTGTTGCCTGCTTCAGTTATGCTGGTTTAAGACCTCTGGTGATGAGAAAATCCTCTACAGAAGGAGAGAGTTTGGGGCTTAGCACTACTGAAAAAGGTTTGAAAGTACATCTGCAACCCAATCTACCTACCTGGGCACTTGATGTGAAGCGAACTGAAGCACTGTTTCACCTGAAAGTCTCCTAAAGCAAGCACCCTACCTCGTCAAGAGAATGAGAAGGATCTCTCTGAAATGTGCAGAGGGAAAATACTGCTTACCTATTTTAGGCATCTCTTTTTCTCATGCAGTCTATAGGGAACAGTGTTTGTGCAGTGATGGTGAGTGTCTTTGGCATAACAGCCTAAGACCAGAGCACTCATTTAGAAGGTGAAAGACACAGAGCTCTAGTTCCAGCTCCCAGACACTTTTTGTCTTCATCCACTGAGAGTGTAATGTAAAATGTATGAAGCTTAGAGGGAGTTGCACGTGGAGCTTAGTTTTCCTTGCCCAAGTCTGTGGCCTAAACTCTGCATGAAGTTTCGTCTTACTTCACTCTTACTGGCACCTTGGGGTATTTTCTTCCTCACTGTGCAATATTACAGGAGGGTGAGAATGTCCTTCCCAGGATATCCCATAGTTTCATTGCTCAGAGGCTCTTCTGAGATGTTTTAGCCATGATAGCTGCTGCTCTCAGACTGGGAAAGGAGAGGAATTTGAGCCTTATGAGATTTACTGTGCATGTGGGAAGTATCTCCATAACACAATGTGTAGAAGATGTGTCACTGATATGCAGAAGTGGAGACTGATTGCATAGAGTGAGAAGCAGGGCCAGCATGTCCCGCATATATTGAACCTACTGCATATCTGCTGTGTGTTGGGACTGTGGCCATATGTTTAAGTCTTCTGGACAGCAGACATCCTGGGTGCATCTGCAGCTGCTGGTCCTCCTCCGAGCTTATTTTTGCCTAGAAATCATAAGCAAATGTGCCACACTTTGCAATGTTAACAAGGAGAAGGTCCTTAGGCGGCTTGGTAAATCTGGACCTGAGGATATTTTTGCAGTTCTTAGTCAGGTCTAGTATTCACTTTTCTCCTCCAGATGTGGAAATCTGAATTAAGTGCCAAATCTCTTTACTTTCACTGAGAAACAGATTGAGACCTATATTCATCCCTACTGGTTATCTATATGGCAATGATATCAACGTCTAAGATCATGCTTGTTTATTTGCCGGGTTGGACTGAAGTCCTGAGGCTGAATACTCCTCACACAGATTTTCCAAATCTCTGCTGATGAGCTGAAGTTCAGTCAAAACTTTTTGTCGTGAAACGAGAGCAGTGAGGATTTGCACTGTGCAAGGTGGAAGCACTCTTCCTCCCAGTCTCTTGATTTACAGCCTCTCTCAAATGTAGCAATAGCTTATAAAATCTAAAAGGAGATGAATATATTCAGAAAATGTGCAGAATTTATGCATAGTAAGAGCAGTGTAAGAAGTCAATCCCTTTCTAGTTAAGAGGAGGATTCCCACATTTGATCTCTATCTTCTGTGTTATCCTAAATTTCTTTCCTTTTACTGTTGCTTTCATCCCTCATGGGAATACAGCTCCAGGGTAATAGGAAGGTGAAAGAGTAAAACAACAGCAAAAATAAGTCTTTCACTGCATCATAGAACCCCTTTCTGACCTCCTCCCCTTTCTAAGATGCATTTCCAGTTTGTCATAGTTAGCTCTAGCAGATGAAATTAATATTTGCCATGTCTGAGGTTTTTTCTTAATATGATAACAAATAACATGTCTTATGTTTTTAGTTTATACAGATGACTTTTGTTTTCTTACTAAGAGTGCAGATGGTTCAGAAGGAGTGTGTATCATGCCCATAATTTCGTCTGGTGAGATAACAGCCCAGAACAAGCTACATGACACGAGGCCTTTGTTCCAGAAAAGGATAAGAAGGGACCAAATCCCTCATTTATCTTGGGAGAAGGGAGACACCAGCTGAGTGACATTGAAAGTGACAAAGGCAGGTCAAAAATCAGGCAAAGAAAGTAAAGACTTCAAAGCTCTAGCAGTCTTCTGCATGCACTATCAAACTTTCAGCTATTGACCCAGCTCCAGTTCAACTATCTTTAACTTATTCCTTTTATCTTAAACCGTGCAATGAAGCAGGTGAAGGGCTTTTTTAAACTGGTAGGTGCAACAGCAGGATCTGCTTGAGCAGTATAATATGAGCTGCATTCAAACATCATATAATGAGATATATCTGAAAATACGGCTATCTGCTTTTGTCCATTGGACTTGTGATAGTTACAGCTTTCTTTTTGTAAATCCAGAAACAGAAAGGAAGTTGGTCTTCAGCAGCAAGTAGAAGTCTAATCAAAATCTTCGATGAGAAATTTTGTGTGCTTTTTTAAAGAATTTGAAAACACTGAGATGTACAAATCACTGCACATTTCCATCTTGTTCGAGATCAGTCGTCACATAGAATCACAGAATAGAATCATAGAATGATTAAGGTTGGAAAAGACCTCTTAAGATTATCAAGTCCAATTGTCAACCCAACACCACCATGCCTCCTAAACCATGTCCCGAAGTCTACATGGTTTTTGAACTTCTCCAGGGATGATGACTCCACCACCTCACTGGGCAGCCTGTTCCAGTGCCTGACCACTCTTTCAGTAAAGAAATTTTTCCTAATATTCAATTTAAACCTCCCCTGAGGCAGCTTGAAGCCATTTCCTCTTGTCCTATTGCTAGTAACTTAGAAAAAGAGACCAACACCCACCTCACTACAACCTCCTTTCAGATAGTTGTAGAGAGCAATAATGTCTCCCCTCAGCTTCCTTTTCTCCAGACTAAGCAACCCCAGTTCCCCCAGCCACTCCTCAGAAGACCTGCTCTCCAGACCCTTCACCAGCTTCGTTGCCTTTCTCTGGACACGATCCAGCACCTCAATGTCCTTCTTGTGCTGAGGGACCCAAAACTGAACACAGTGTTCAAGGTGCGGCCTCACCAGTGCCATGTAGAGGGGCACAATCACTTCCTTACTCCTGCTGGCCACACTGATGCTGATGCGTGGCAGGATGCTGTTGGCCTTCTTGGCCACCTGGGCACACTGCTGGCTCATGTTCAGCCAGCTGTCAGCCAGCACCCCCAGGTCCTTCTCTGCCAGGCAGCTTTCCAGCCACTCTTCCCCAAGCCTGTAGCGTTGCATGGGGTTGTTGGGACCCAAGTGCAGGACCTGGCACTTGGCCTTGTTAAACCTCATACAGTTGGCCTTGGCCCATCCATCCTGCCTGTCCAGATCCCTCTGTAGAGCCTTCCTACCCTCAGGCAGATCGACACTCCCACCCAGTTTGGTGTCATCTGCAAACTTAGTAAGGGCACACTCGATCCCCTCATCCAGATTATTGATAAAGATATTAAACAGAACTGGCCCCAACACTGAGCTCTGGGGAACACCTCTCATGACCGGCCTCCAACTGCATTTAACTCCATTCACCACAACTCTCTGGGCTCAGCCATCCAGCCAGTTTTGTACCCAGCGAAGTGTACACCTGTCTAAGCCATGAGCCACTAGCTACTCTAGGAGGATGCTGTGGGAGACAGTGTCAAAGGCCTTGCTAAAGTCCAAGTAGACAACATCCACAGCCTTTCCCTCATCCCCTAGGCAGGTCACCTGGCCGTAGAAGGAGATCAGGTTGGTCAGGCAAGACCTGCCTTTCATGAGGCCATGCTGGCACGGCCTGATCCCCTGGTTGTCCTGCACATGCCTGGTGAGCTCACTCAAGATGTATCGCTCCATGATCTTCCCCGGTACAGAGGTCAGTCTGACAGGCCTGTAGTTCCCTGGATCCTCCTTCCAGCCCTTCGTGTAGATGGGCGCCACACTGGCAAGCCTCCAGTCTTCTGGGACCTCCCCTGTTAACCAGGGCTGCTGATAAAAGATGGAGAGTGGCTTGGCGAGCTCCTCCGCCAGCTCCCTCAGTACTCTAGGGTGGATCCCATCCGGCCCCATAGACTTGCGAGTGTCCAGGTGGCTCAGCAGGTTGTAAACTGCTTCCTCCTGGATTATGGGGGGTTTATTCTGTGATCTGTCCCTGCCTTCCAGCTCAGGGGGCTGGATACCCCGGGGATAACTGGTCTGACTATTAAGGACTGAGGCAGAGAAGGCATTTAGTACCTCAGCCTTTTCCTCATTGTTGGTGGCAATGTTCCCCTCTGCATTCAACAGAGGATGGAGTTTCCCCTTGGCTCTCTTTTTGTTGTTAAAAAGACATACACCAGACTCATTCCCAGCACATTTCAATCCAATGAAAGGATCAAGAGCAGAATTCAGCGGTTTCAGGAATCTTAATAGGTGATTAAATGAACATTCATCTTGTTCCCATATATTAGTGTGATATACAAAGATTTGCTGTCAGCCAAGAGGATGATCTGAGCAGAGAGATTTCATATAAACTGAGGGATAGAGATGAAAGACAGTAATTGACTGTTATGTATTAGAGGCAGAAGGAGTCTGCATAGTCATCCAAATTTCCGGACAACATGACTTTGGCAAAAACTGCAGCTGCACTTACTCAGAGGATCCTGTCAACCTGGGGTGGTGTGGATCAGGAGGAAACAGGATGGGAGAGTGGAGGAAGAGGGAAAAGCAGAAGAAAGGAGGGCTATGAAAGCTGAGCACCTGCCTAGAAGTAGGGATTGACAATGTTACAGCTTTACAAGATGGCAGTGTTTCTGGAGGCTAGCATTGTGGTATTTGGTGGTGAACTTCACAGAATTCTATTATAAATCTTTTAACATTTTGCAGTTCTCTTTCTGTTAATGACATAGTTAACGTAGCAGAGAAAACATCACACTTGACATTCATATAATTGAATGCATTTTCTGTTTAACAGTCTGCTAATATGTGTAGGATGCTTTGAGTTACAGCCATATCATTATGGATTATTGTTATAGAAAAAAGCAAATCTGAAGTTTAAACTGATAGTCTTGGAAGATCATCTAAATTTAAATAATTTTTGAGCATGATTTGAAGCTCTCAAGGTTGTCTCAAATCAGATTTTCAGCTTTAATTAATTACATTGGTATGTAGTTTATAGTTCTTGGTGTAAAAGTTAGGTTATTTTCAGTATGTTTTAAGTTTCCCCCTGTAAAAAGACATGAAAGAGCAGGAGTACTGTTTCTATACAGCATTGATCATTTATTTTAACAGCAACAGCTGTGAAAAAGCTATCCTTAGGTCTGCTGAATGATACGCTTGCTGGTCTGCAATCTGCTGGGGTTCACAGAAATTCACTCTCTTTTAATTTAAATCTTCATTCTCTTTAGTTTAAAGCCTCACATCTGGCACTGGATTTGGTCTTTTGACTTTCACAGTGGAGACAATGGTTCTCACATGGATTTCTAGAGGTTTCCCTGTTGTTCCTTTAGGTTGACAGGACAAAGCTGTCAGCTATCAACAGCAAGGTGCCAGACAAACCTCATGTCTTTATTTAACACTTTACCCTGAGGACCTGACTTCTCAAGAGTCCTGAATGCAACTATTGACAGTGCACCTGCAATTGCTATCTTTAATCACAGTAGGTAGCATGAGGAAAGCATCCTTCTGTATTTCAGGGAGATTTTCGGAGCCACTGGTGGCTGCATGACATTCCTTCATGTCCTGTCTCCCATTCCCCTTCATGCTTTTGGAAACCTCCTACTAATAAGTTCATCTCCTCAATACAATATCTCATTAAGGTTGAGAAATGCAGTGTTTCTCTGAAGCTATACGTATTCCTTCAGGTGACTCTGGGTATTTAATTACAAGGGCTTAAAGAGAAAAGAGTGGGATTCAATCCCCCTCACTTAGACCTTTAACATTTCTTTCACCTATTTCATTACTGTTTAATTTCTGACTCATGCTGTTAGAATTTATTATCTAACTTACTATATTGCTTGACTCTACGAGGTGAGTTATGGTGCTGTTTGTTGAAAAGATATTGTACATAACAAAATATTCAAGTGTCATGTCATTGCGTGATAGAACTTTTAAATTAAATGCCTCAGAAAAATAGTCAGGTAGTTAGTGAGCTAGTTAAGTGGTCTAGCTTGTTTACAAGGAAACACAGCATGCCTGAAAGGAACTTCTCATTTTAAAAATTAACAACCTGGCTTTCCCCAAGAGTGAAGTATCTTCAAGAGCACAAATCTTCCATGAAAACCAGTAACCATCTTCTCTGATGCAATGTAGACAGCTTTTTTAAATGCAGATTTTTAATGATTTATGTGAGAAACTTTAGTCCTGGAAAATGCAACATGATTTCAATAGAAGGAGGGAAACTGGGACTATCCTTAGCTTACTGTTTAAACAGAGGTGGCTCTTTATTAAGCCATCACAGCCACTTTATTTGGCAGTGGTACCAATATTTTGTCTGAGCTCCACAGAATCTCTTATCAATGGCAGAACTTTCCTATCCTGTACCATGTTTCTCTGGTAGGCTGAGTATGTTGATGGGATGTAGGAGTAATTTATTCTCTTTCTAATCCTTAATGTTCTCCAAAGACCTGTCCCTACTTTCAAAATAAAAGGGCCCAATGCTTTTGAGAGTTATGTAGTTTTATGGGAGATGCTATGGGATCATAAATATACACACTCACTTTACAGTGTCTTGGAAATGTATTACATAAATCTATGTGGATATGCTTCATGTCAGCTTGATTTTATAAGTTTGCTTTATGGTGCTTTTCTCCTCACCTAAATATTTAGACAAGCCACTGTTATTTGTCCTGTATCATTATTTCCAAACTTGATTGACTTTACCTATGCATGCCATTACTGACTTCATTGCTGTCACCTGAAAAATGTGGTGTCCTTTCAAACCATTTGTTTGGTAAAACTGACTTTATCACTGGCAGTTCTGAAGGCTTTTGGAAATTTGAATTAAGGAACTAAAAGAACTAAATTAATGAAGTTAATTAATCAGGAAAAAAAGATATCTTAATACAAGATGAAGGGCCTCGGAATTAGCACTGTAGGACCAGGACAGAACTCAGTGTTTCCATTAGTGCTCCTAGATCGCCAGCAGCCAGGGATCTCAGCAATAAAATGTGGCAGTAGATGAAGGGAATAACATGATATTGCCAGGGTACTGAGCCTGCTACGCAAGACATAGTGCATCTACTGTGACTGTTGTAAGCTCAGGGCAATAGGGATCTGTTCTCATCTCTTCCAAGAGTTAATTTAGCTCCTTCAGCAGCAACTCTGTGCGTATGCCTGAATGAAAGGAGATGGTATGTGTAAAAGATATACACTGCTGATATAACCCACTGTCTTCCCTCTACTCAGGGCTGTAGTCACAGCATAGCCAAAACAGAGGCTGTCTTCATGTCTTTGATAACCCTTTAATAGTTCCCTGTTTAAAATTTCATTTATTAGCATGACATCTCGAGCTACAAGGATTTCACTTGAGACACGGCTGTAATGGTCTGGATATGGTTCAACTGAATAGTGAGATGAACCAATTTTCTGAAATACTGGTTTCTGTATATACCATTACCATTCACCTTACAGAAGTGGAATGAATTCTTTCATGCCAGCTCTAGCTATGTTCTTCCTTTACACTTGGTACAACCTTTTTTTTTTTCCCATCCTTGAAGTTCTCAAAACAGTGAAGTGCTTTGTATCTTCAGCTCACAAAGAAGTCAAGACTGGAGGAAGGGCTGGCTGCTCCTCTAGACGATGTTACAGCAGATCCAAAGCCAAGTAAAAATGTTGCTGTGAAAATGTTCCTCTACCCCCTACTTATTTTTTGCCTTCCTTACTGTATGGAGATCTGAGAAAGCTGAGACAGAAGCTAGCTAATTTATCTGCAGGGGCATCCTTCCACGCAGAAAATTATCAGTTGGAGAAAATGTGCAGCACAAATGATGTACCAATGGAAAAGACAACATGAGCCAGAACCTGTGTTGTAGAGTTAATGAGAGACTCAGTAAAGTTGTGTGTAAAGAACTTGAACTACCATAGATATAGGGGAAGAAGGGGTCCTGAAGTTGGTTGATCTTCACTGTATCACATAATTTCCTCCAGCTGCATTGGCAGTAAGCTTACAAACCAATAAAAAAGACCTAGGTGAAGCAAATGTGCACATTGTCAAGATAAACTCATGTACTGCAGTCGTAAAACTCTATGAAAAGTGCAATGAATGTGGAAAAAAAAAAACAGTATTGAACTTATTGTTCTCAAGAATGGGTGCTGATTGCCAGACTCCCAAGTCCAGTCAAGAACTCTGCTTTTAGGGATCAAATGTTTTCTCCATTTGGCCTCCCCGTTCCACAGAAAGATTTTAAAAATCAGAATTTTTATCCTGTTTTTGATGACTCAAATGCAGACATTGACAGAGGTGTAAGATGTGGGGAAACAATCTTTTTTTACCACTGAAGTGTTTTCATAAAGTATTTGAAAAGGGAGGAGATAAGCAAATTTGTCACTATTATTGTTAAATTAAAGGAAGCAGAGGATAATCCATCAACAGCCTGATCTATAACACAAAAACCCCAGGAGTTTTCTAGTCACTCTATCTCTGGCAGTGGAGCCAGTAAATCTCTCTTATAGCTGGCCAGCTGAAGGAAGCTACTCTAAATCTCAGCTTCTGAGGTTTGCAGTTGCCAAATAGATAATCCCATTCTCAGCTTTACGTAGACATTTTGGACCATGTTCAAGGTGAGAAGAACAGTGTGAAAGCCAGTGGTTGCAGAGAGAAAGATACGTATCACAGGGTGGTGCTATGAATTTCCGTTTCAGTTTTCAGTGCCTGGTGAAGCTGTCTTCCTTGAGTGCCTACTCGATGGACAGAGAGATGCACTGGAAGGCCTCCTGTGGGGATTCAATCCACCTCAGCCATTAAGCTCATTAGTTACAAAGTGGCTCCCCAGCTGTGTGTTTGGGTGTATGAGAAGGGTTTTATGGAGAGGAGTGCACAGGAATAAATTTCAGTGGTTTCATGGGCAGGTGAACTGCTGCCACCTGGCTGGGTCGGCATGGCTGGAGCATGCCTGTCTCCACGCATGCTCTCCCAGAACAGCGCCTGGGCAGTGCCACACTTACAACTCTCTTCCCAGTGTACCTGGTGTTGGTATAGTACACTCACAGGCAATCCCAGTGCTTAAAAAATGCCACTTCTTGTGTATAAAGGAATTACTCATGTCGACAGATGATTCACTACTGGGAAGGAGTGAACTGTATTGTATGCCAGGGAAGGAAAAAGGTCTCTGTTACCTCAGAAGCTCGGGGGTGGAAATAAAAATATGTCAGCTGATGCTGCATTCAAGGATCCCGTTGTCCTCAGGGTTAGGAAAACACTTCTGTTTGGTAAGTATCAATTGTATCACAGTGTAGCTAATGTGTAATTATTGCTTGCAATACAATTTCCTTTTTGACAGACAACCTAGAGGCTGCATGCATGAAAACATGATAGTTTTTCTCTTGTAATTCCATAACTAGTCCCTCACATTGTAATTGCTTTCAAAACCAGAAGATACTAGAGACGTCATCTTATTATCTATGATTTACTGCTGTTACTTTTGCTGGACAGAACCCGAAGATAAAGTAATGTTAAATACCATGTGCCTGTGATCAGGAATCACACATATATGGGATGTGTCCTCTTGATCCTATTGGATCATTTTCTTTCACTTCTTAGGGTTAGGATATTTAAAGATGAGTCTCTCCTTACGTGGGTGGAAGGGAGGGGAGAAAAAGTTTCTTCTCAACCTTACTTTCTGTGACCAGTTTATTCTAAATATCTGCAGTGTGTGACTGTAAGATTAAGGATTTTGGTCATTAGTATGACATACAAGTCCAGGGAAAACTCATAAAGGAGGATGAATACTTGTGAATAATGTTGGTCTTACCTCCTATGGCTAAGAGGAAGGTCACCCTTGCTATTCTCGTGCCACCAAAATATTCCAGATGAGAAAGTCAAGAACAGGAAAGCTGTACTGAAAAACAAATGCAGTGTTGCTAAGTGTCTGGAGAGAATTTACATACATACGGATATTAAGACCAACACGCAAACATGCAATTGGCTCTGAAAGCTCTCTCACCCTTTATGTTTTCATACAGGTTTTTTCAATACTGGAGGCTAATGATTCTGGAATTCTCAATTATGAGAGAGGAAATTAACGTTATGCCTTGCCTCCCAGAGCAAGCTTATACTGCAAATTTACTTTGAAGTTACTTGATCCCTTAACAAATTAAATTCATTACATTCGTTTCAGGCTATCATGACAGCCATCTGTAGACAAGGTGTATATGCTAGGCTTGGAACTTCCCTTTACTTTCAGACAAACAGATGTGAAATTTAGATGATCGTGCCCACATAGGAAGGTCAAACATAGGTCATCTTCTTCATATGACACCTAATTTTGAACTGAAAATGTTATTCTATTTCATATGCTGGCATCAGAGACAACATTATTTTAGTTAATTCCCTTGAGCTGCAGAACCTGATTTCAGTACCTCTTACTGGCAGCAGAAATCAATTTTAAAATATCTTGTACAAGTGTAACTGTGGGTTTTCTACATTGGGAAATTTTGCAGTGATTTAGCTGCTTTGCTTTCTCAGTTGGAAAGGATAGAAGGAAGGGGCAGCGTATCAATTTAACTTCATCAGGACTAAAATTGTCAGTGCTAACTGTGTCAGATATATAGATGGTACATTTACCTGGTATCACTCTGCAGTAATGTCAGAGGAGGATAGAGCCATCACCTCTTAATTTAGGAACACAGGCACATGTATTCCTTAAAATTTTATGCAGTCACCTGTTATAGGTACCTTATCTGGGGAGCAAGAAGTAGTTCAGCCACTACAAGGCAATGCAGAAAAGGAATTATGGTCATGCAAGGCAAATAGCTCTGGTGGGATTCCTTTGTTGTATATATGTATTTTAGGATACCCTGCCTGGCCTGTGGGTGCTTCTTTAGAAGACTACAAGTCTCCTATAAGCCCTCTATCCTACCTACCAGTGCTGCACAGGTTTTATGGATAAGCTTCACAAATGGTGCTAGGTGCCCACATTTAGGTGAAGGAGACCTTCCCCTCAGGTGGGACTGATCTCCATATTGCAGGCACGGAAGTATTTTGCAAGGTGTGCTAAGTCCCAGGTTATAGATGTCCACATGTGAATTAGGTGTCTTAAGCTCTTGCTGCTCGTGCTGCAGGCCTGGGATTCAATTCATTTTCCCAAGCAGAAGCCACTATTCCCACATGTATATCACAGACATTTTAACAGGGCTGGCAGATGACACAGTTTGTACAGGATATTCATGTCTGCTTGAAATGTCTGCTGGAGGTCAAGCGGGATAGCCTTGGCACCTCAAATCCCCTAGACACCTATTTATGTCAACTGAATTGAACCCTATATCTCTATTGATTATAATGGGAGCTCAGACATCTAATTCACAGGTAGATACCTAATTCACAGGTACATACAGATACCTAAATTTAGGCATTTTTATCTGTGGATTTTTCTGCTCTGCTTTCTGTGGGGTAATGAGTGGGGAGATGCTTTTTACTTAAAAAGTAGTGTATCAGAGTCTTCTGATTATCTGAAAAACAAGTAGATGTCCTGTGCTAGGCTCTTATTTAGTGCTGAAGATCTTCTCCCTACAGGAAAAGTTAAGGGAAATCCTTTTTCAGTGCTGAATTTGTCCTTTACTCAGCTGTTGTTTAGTAACAGATTCATAGAAAGTGCAAAAATATGTAGTCTTTTGGCTTAATGACTGGCATTTCAATAATTAATATTGATTCATAAATATTTTTGGGGGAAACAATTTTGTTTGCTTTACTGATTTTATTGTCTTCTAGACATTTAGCTCTTTTTATTTGATTTCTGTCTGATTTTGACATCCAAGTATTTACTTTTTTACAGTGATTCAAAAAATGTAATGTTATTACATGTCCCTAGGATTAGTCAAATGAGTATCACCAAATACCCTTTTCATTAGTTAGGCTAGTAAGTATTTCATTATCTTGTTGCAGTTAACCCTGGCTGGACACCAGGTGCCCACCAAAGCCACTCTATCATTCCGCCTCCTAAGCTGGACAGGGGAGAGAAAATATAACAAAAGGCTTGTGGGTTGAGATAAGGACAGAGGGAGATTGCTCACTAATTACCATCACTGGCAAAACAGACTTGGGGAAAATTAATTTAATTTATTACCAATCAAATCAGAGTAGGATAATGAGAAAATAAAAACTAAATCTTAAAACACCTTCCCTCCACCCCTCCCTTCTTCCCAGGCTTAACTTTACTTTTGAATTATGTACTTCCACTCCCCCCCCAGCAGTGCAGGGGGACAGGGAATGGGGATCACAGTCAGTTCATCACACGTCTCTGCCACTCCTTCCTCCTCAGGGGGAGGACTCCTCATACTCTTCCCCTGCTCTAGTGTGGGGTCCCTCCCACAGGAGACAATCCTCATGAACTTCTCCAACGTGAGTCCTTCCCACAGGCTGCAGTTCTTCATGAACTGATCCAGAGTGAGTTCCTTCCACAGGGTGCAGTCCTTCAGGAACAGACTGCTCCAGCGTGGGTCCCCCACAGGGTCACAAGTCCTGCCAGCAAACCTGCTCCAATCTGGGCTCCTCTCTCCACGGGTCTGCAGGTCCTGCCAGGAGCCTGCTCCAGCGTGGGCTTCCCACGGGGTCACAACCTCCTTCGGGCGCACCCACCAGGTCCAGCATGGGGTCCTCCAAGGGCTGCAGGTGGATATCTGCTCCACCGCTAACCTCCATGGGCTGCAGGGGGACAGCCTGCCCCACCATGGTCTTCACCACGGGCTGCAGGGGAACCTCTGCTCCAGCGACTGGCACACCTCCTCCCCATCCTTCTTCACTGACCTCAGTGTCTGCAGAGTTGTTTCTCTTACATATTCTCACTCCTTTCTCCAGCTACAGTTTCTGTTGTGCAGCAACTTTTCCCCCTTCTTAAACACATTATCACAGAGGCACTACCACTGTTGTTAATTGGCTCAGCCTTGGCCAGCAGCAGGTCCATCTTGGAGCTGGCTGGCATTGGCTCTATCAGACATGGGGGAAGCTCCTATCAGCTTCTAACAGAAGCTACCCCTGTAGTCCCCCTGCTACCAAAACCTCGCCATGCAAACCCAATACAGTTATTATGAATGGTCAGTTCTACTCCATCAAGAATGGAATGGCAAGTAAGTTTACTTCAGTAGGAAATAGTCTGTGTCTATTCCTGTTGCATATCTAATGCAACAGAAAGTGCTTCAGTGCAGACTATTTTTTCCAAGCTGATGGAATGACTTTAAGTTGAAGTACTGATCTTAGAAAGGGATTTAGTCACAGAGCTACCACATGAACCACTTCCCTTTCCCTTGAAATAAAATGTTGAAGTTCCATATCATGCAGCTTCTGTCAATGTGTTTGTTCTTGATGCCCTGGAGCTGCTTGGAAAGCCAAGCTTATGCATAAGTCTCAGCAGGCTTCACAAATCAGTAATTTCACTACTTACGTACTACATGTCATTTTCAAACAGGAGTCTATCAGACTGGAATTCCCACAAAAAGCAGCCAAAAGGAGGACTTTTCTTGTTTCTGTCTTTTCAGCTGGCAGTCAGCTGAGAGTTTCTGTTGACTATCTAAGGAGACTTTGGGTACAGCTTGGTGACCTTGTAGGTGCCAGTCATAGGAAACAACTCTGCCTGTGTAATGCACAGGGAATGTGAGTGACCCCTGCAGTCACGAAGACTACTTAGCTTTGTATCTGCTTTAATTTTTAAAGTAAACCTCTAAGACCATTAGGCAGGAAAAGACTGAATACATTTCCAAATGCAGAAAACAAACGGAGTCTGCTTTTTTGTAATGGAATAAAAATACATGGCATAAAATACATTTTAAAGATACTAGATGAAAAAAGGGATTTTTTTTTTAAGATCTGTGAATTTAATAAAAGTAGAATTGGTGGGTTTCCACTTACAGCAATATCACAGTTTCAAATGTTTTTATCTTCATTTGTGACCTATCTCTAATTTTAAGACAGCGTCCCAGAGTGTATGTAGGCTGTGTAGCTGCTGACTGCATATACAGCTATGCAGGGGAATATCTGCTTAAGTAAGCATTTACTCTGCATTTTTAGTAATCTAGAGAGTGTGGCAGTCATGTGCTAATGACCTTTCTTTGTCAGAATTATCAATATAAATGAAAGCCAGGGGGATTTTAATGAATTTCAAGTACTGGGTTTTTGATGAAAAAACAGCCATTTCGGGTATCATAAGATATGCAGGCTCATTAGTCAAAAAGTTGCTGCCAAGAAGTATTGGCTACCACAGAAGGCAGGCAAATTCCTGTGGGTGAATCAGAAAGAGGTCTGTTTTTGGTGAGAGTTGCACCCTGTGGATTCAAACTGCCTAACATGAAGAAAGGTAAATACATCAAGTATATCTTTCTCTAAATATTGTGAGAAGTCCTAACATTTAGATGTTTTGGTGGTGACTTAGACACATAGCTCTGAAGAACAAGCTTGGAAAAATGTCCTCTGGTATCAAAGTTTGGGGTCAAATCCTGCCTGAATATTTATTTCCAGAAGAGGCTTTATGGAGCCTGTTTTGATTTGGTGTGGTCTATAGAAGGACCAGAAAAGACTGCAGTCCCAGCACTTGGGGCAACAAGCCAGTATTTGATCCAGGCTGCAGAAATCACCTAATTTTGTGAGGAATGTTCCATTTCTTCCTGTTATGGGCAAAGCCACTACAGTCTCAAAGTTTCAAGTGCCCCCAAAGTGGGGGAACATGTGACTGGCTTGGGCACCCTGAAAGATCCATACTGAAATTGCAAGGATGCTCTTGAAACCTGTTCCTTCGTACTGCCATGTTTTGACTTCTCCTGTGCTTTCCACCACCTTCTGTGACCATCTGAAGCCAAGTCTCATCCTCACCCTTAGGTTTTTTACCAGTCCTGATCTTGTTTCTGTCCTGTCTTGCCATTTCTGCTATTTTTATTTTTCAGCTTTGACCTCACATTGCAAAAGTCACCTACTTCCTCACTTATCCTCAAGTAAAATGGACTGGATAAAAGCCTTTGTGTACTTATGCCCAAAGAAGAGAGGATGTGCTCAGGTGCAATAATCCTATTGCTAGAGCTGAGAAATATTAACATTATTAACACTAACACTACAAGTAACACTTCTATTTCTGAAGAGTTGGGCCTGCTTATTATGTGATATACTGCTTAGCCATGGATCCCACGTCTTTCTAGTGCTGGGGAAGTGCAAACAAAAGAATGTGTCCCAAGAAAAACAGCAGAGCCAGATTTGATTATCAGCCATACACTATCAACAGCTTTCAGCTCTCCCTGCTTGAGATCTTCTCTAGTTTAATTAATTGCCTGATCCGAGACAAAGCTTTTGGATAAACAAACACTTATGAATATTGCAGATAAATCAAGCAGGGAATTCTAAATGACATTCATCATTCCTTTCCTTTTGGAGTGTCCTTTAGGCATTAATTTGCCTTTTAATTTTCTTCTGTCATTTTTTTTTAAATAATATTTTTCTTTCTTTAACTGGTGAAAAGTGGGCATGGCCAGAATAAACTTGTTGCATTGCTTTTCATCTTTCTTTAGTGTTGTCATAAAGATATTTCACTAGTCAGTGGAAGACTTTGAAGTACCCTACAACATTTGGGAACATTTATTTGTTTATGGGTATGTTAAGCCAAGTCCCTGTAAAGCAGTAACTGTTGCACTTTTGCACAGTAAGTGGCCCCATCAACTTTCAGAGGCAGGGTGTGGAGGAAAAGAAGGTGAAAAGGGAGACAAATCTTGTACTCCATCATACAACCTTGATTTAGAAAACTTATGTTCAGTTTCTGTTTCAGTCACAGAAAGATTTTAAAGTAAAGCATTTAAATACACAAATATACGTTGGCACGTACCTTCTGTTGTTAGATGCTAGGAATGTTAGGAGAAAAGTCCTTAAATATCTCCATAGGTCTGTGCCTTCATTGTTCTGTGGCTTATTTCCCCATTGCTTAATCAAAGATGAGCTTTCTTCAGCTACTAGAGGAGTTACGAATATAAATCTTTGCACTTCTAAGAATCATCCAGATACAGTGAGCCATACCTATACTTGTACAGAACTATAGATCCAGATATCTACAGTACTTTGGTATTAAAACATGCACTTGTTCTGGGTTTTTTATTTCATTTCCAGTCTTCTTTGAAATTTTTATGTAATAAAATATTGTCCAATAATCTCTAATAGCATCATCATTGCAAATTTTTAGGGTTTCATCAATACTTTGCTGCTATTAGTAATTTTATTTTAACTTTACATCTTTGGTGTTTTTTGAAGTCCTCCATTTCTATGCCTTTGAATACAGATTTTTGCCCCCTATATTAAAATTTTATAGACAAATCTACTGCTAACTGGAAGCTATGGAGAGTCACAGCTAAGAGTGTTGGGCTCAAGAGCCAGCTCTAGAAGGTTTGATCTCCCAGAAACAGAAAGATGTATTGGGCTCTACTGAGGGTTTTGCCTCTTAAAAGAAAAAGGAAAAGGAAAAAGTAAACAAGAAAAAGGAAAATAAACAAGGAAAATGTAA